>LBNU01001130.1:4293-24787 GCA_014162995.1 Artemisia annua | reverse complement strand
AAAAATACAAAAATAATCTTCCTTCACCTTTAGACCTTTTAGAGTAGTTTTTCTATCCTAACGAACACTATCCCCTGTGAGAGAACGATCAATCCCCCGTACTTACAACTATACTATACTACATCGACCAGGTACACTGCCTGGTGGGATTGCAAGCTTCTCAAGATCCCTTGAGAGGTAAAACCTGTTGCGTGGTTGCAATCCTACGCTCATCACATATCCCGAATGAAAATGGTCAAATGTTCACATTGAATGTACGACAGCACAATAAAATCTTCGTGACATGATGCCATGAGGTAAGACTCGGTGAACGTCACAGCAATGCAATCCATGCTAGATAAGTCAATGACCCGAGATGCTAAAACGGTCAACATAATGTTGGTGAGGTCATAGGTTTTAAGTAAATGTAAAAGTGAACCACAAGATTTCATAACGTGCATGACCATTACAACAACTACATTGTCCCACAAAATGCGTTTACTATTACCAAAGCTCATGACACCGAAGCGTTAACTAAAATATAAATGTGAGTGCTCAATGCAGGTGTCTAACCCATGAACACCTGGTTGATACACAAATGGTGTTGCGTTCATTTGACGTGTAACTGAGTCAACCCAGATGGGGAGTGTCAATCCCAATAAATCTATTCACAACATTAGTGTTTAACAATGTAATTAACTGATAACGCTCAAAGTGTGCATGTTTTTAGTAGCGTTATTTGTGCTTTTACATATGTTATTTAGTTATTTTCATATGCTTTTGTCACTTAATCGTATCAAAGTATGTTTGCAAAGCAATTATAACCAAGAACAGGAAAAAGGAAGAAAAAGTGAAAGATTTAAGAAAGACAAGAAGGAGTTACAATTTCCTAGCCAAGATCCAATTCGTTCAAGCATTTCATGAAGAAAAATCCAAGTTTCATCATTCCAAAGTTCAAAGACAAGAAATAATCAAGTTTGGTCAAAGAACGAAGAGCCACAAGAAGATACAAGATTTTGCTGACAGAACATGTCCATCCGTTCGGTTGCTCATCCATCCGGATAGGATGGAAGTTGCCACGAAGAGCCGATCGGATTATCATCCATCCGATCGGATTATCATCCATCCGATCGGATAGATGAAATGGTCCAATCCATCCGATCGGACGTACCCCGCATCCGATCGGATGGTCACCTCGTACAGTTTTTGCAAGCTTTATTCTACTTCATTTTCTCGATTCTAGGCCATTCTTTCTGGTATTCTAGGTCCTTTTATTCACCTTGGAGGCCAGGTTGCAGAATTTATGATCCTAGGCTTGAAGAGTAGTATAAATAGAGGCTTTGCAATCATTTGTAGACACACAATTCAAGTTACAACTACTAATCAATCATCAAATAGTTCTCTACTAGTCTCAAGCTCTCAAATTCGTCCATAGAAGTCCAGAAAACTTTGGAGGCCCAAAAATTCAACATCTGGAAGTCAAACTCCCAAGAAGTCAACACCAACACTTAGGGAATCATTACCTACTCATTTGTAATCATATTCCAAACATTGTAAGACTTTAATTACGGTTTCTAGTGTTCTAAATTCTGAGTTTATGTTCGTGTTTGCTATGATTGGATAGTAACTTTGTGCATTTGCTTAGATGATGTTAAATGCTTAATGATTAGTCTATGATTGTGATAACATGTTTTAATTCAATTTTAAGTCAATTCTAAAACTCAATTGTACTTAGGTTTCATAGTGACATTTGTTGAATCAAGGTTAACTAGTTGCTAATAATTTCATTGGCCGAAAGAGTAGTTATTATTCAACTGGTTATAATCATTTGTCTATAAATGATTGTTTTTCACCATAATTATTCTTGATTAAACAAAGGAACTAAGGTGTAATTGTAATGAGAATACTTTTGCTAATCAAATCGAATTGGTTGTAAATGCCTAATTGGTCAAAAGTGTAGTAGTTTATAATCAATTGTAACCTTTTTGTCTATGATCGGTTACCTTTTGTATTGACCATTTCTTAAAAGTATTTGTTTAAACAAAAGATTATTTTTGTTTTTAAGGTTGTTAATCCAACTTTATGAACTTTGAATTGATTGGTCAAAACCTAATGCTTGTTTTTATAAACTAAAATCTTGACGAAGGTTTAACTTATAGAAACAATAGATTAGAAACACCATCTAATTCTAACAACCAACATGTTAAGGAAGTTATCACAATCATGCTTATCTTAAGAGTAGTTAACTAGTATAAGCAAGTGTAGTTTTTAATCATTTGAATTATCTTATTATCATAATTTGCTTGCGTTTGAAATTTACTTTTTAGACTTACACTTAGATTCACTCACAAATCCCTGCGAACGATCCCGACTTACCATCCTAATCTTGCTATAACGGACGAGTTCACTTGCTCGTATGTGTTATTTTTAGATCCGGTAATCGTGTTTATAAATTTAAAACTTGTACACACCCAGAGCACATCATTAACGGTTCATGATAAAGCGCAATACTGAAATATGGGTTAACGGTCACTTAGGCCAGTACGTAACGGGTAAATGTACTTGTGTTCAAACGTAAAAATAAGCAATATATTCTCACACCAAAGTAAGAAAATCAAGTATAAATGTGGGGCCATGAATCTCACCTCAAGCAAATGATAATAACCAGTAAATAAGTGATGGCACGCAAATCGAGGTGAAAACCCTAACCCCAACCTAAATAAATAATAAGATGCTTTATTTCATATGCATGTTATGTATGATGTGCATATGATTTTTGACAAGTTTTTATCAGCAATATATGTTTGCGTTTAAGTTTACAAGAAAAATATGCTTTACGTCGGAATTAAATAAGTGTTACTATTTTTTTTTAACAACTTTCAAAAATGAGTTTTGTCAAACTTTGAGGGTTCATAAATCCTTCGTTTCTCAACCTTTTTAACCAATTCCAATTTGTGTGTAAAGTGGGTTGTGAAACTACCTAAGTGCTTCCTTGACGGTATGTCTCAAATGGAATCTATCATAACTTAAATCGGTCTTCAAGTAGTGAGGTCAGGCTGTTTTCGACAAAAACAGGCAGTTATTATATTGGTCAACTTTGCAAGGCCGTAACTTTTTCATTATAACTCCGTTTGACTCGATTCTAGAATTTTTTGAAAACTAGGCCGCGAGAACTACAAGACACTCTTTTTGCAAATATTTGTGATTCGGAATCTAGACCTAAACAACTCACAACATGCTAACTCAGAAATATTCAGGCTGACACTAGAAAAATTTCACAGTTTCTGCAAATATTTATATTTTGATCGAAACTTCAAATAGTAGTAACTTATTCATTATATGTCTGTTTTTAGCGATGCAATCGGCCACGAAAAGCTTATTAAGTCTATTTCCTATTTCTCTAATCCAATGTTTCAAAACTCTAACCCATTTTTTAAGATTTAACTATTTCCAACAGCTTATACAAATCTTATAAATCTATATATAAGCACTATTTCTCCACTTTCCACATACAACACTTTTACCAAATCTTTCCTAACTTCTAACTTACCCTCAAAACCTCAATATAATTTATCCAAGGAACATATTAACATATTTTTACCACTAACTTTAATAAAATGCCAAGAACACATAAAATAACACTTTTAAACACATAAAATCACGGTTTTGCATAATTTCTTTTAGACAACCATATTTTTACACAAATATGTATGGTGATAAATATGTAATGATGTGAGTAGTAAATAAGTGAAATGAAATAGGTTGAGGAGTCCTTACAAAGATGATGATGTGAGTGAGATTTAGATTACCAACTAATAACTACTAACCTAAATCTTTCAAGTAACCAACTTAATCACACTAACTATATCTTGCAAACCCTAGCCCCAATATTACCAAAAAATCCCTTTCCATTAACTTGCGACCTTCAAACAACAAAGAAACCTAATAACCTAAACTTTTCTTTCTTGTACAATACTTGAACAAATTCGAAAATAATTTTGTTCGGGTAAAATTAGATATAAATGTTATATTAAATTAGATCTAAACATTATACTAAATTGTGTAAGGATACGGATTTCATTTTTTTAACCCCTAATTGGGACGTTCCTACAAGACGGAATTCGACTTATAAAATGTTTTATGTGGTATATGCCAAAAAAATACTTTACATGTTTTTCATGATGAACTTGCCAATGCGGGTTTGGTTACACCATTTTTGATTCAAAATTGGGAGACTATTAAAAAAATAACTGAATTACTTGAAGTTTTTTAAAACGCAACAACTTTATTATCAGGTGTTTATTATCCCACGAGTCATTTGGTACTCAACCAAAAATTTTTAATGTGTGTAAAATTAGGCGAATACGAATTCAGTTGTGAACTATATGTATAAATGGTTGAACACATGAAAGTAAAACTTAGAATATATTTTAAAGAAATTCTACCGGTAATTACTTGTGCCGCTGCATTGAATCCATGCTTGAACATTAGTGGGGTGGAACTACTTATCGATAAGATTCTATTGATTTGGAATTGCATAATGAAAACGTTTTCTTTGCAAAAAAATGCAAAAATTTATTTTAACAAATGTTTTAAAGAATTATTTGAAGTTTATTTTCATAAATATGGTTTAACAATTGTTTCAACGAGTTCGGCTTCTTTATCGTTTTCCATTAATACTAACATGGGTCCGATGGATAGCTTATATCAATGGTTAAGACAAGAAAACAATGAACGGGCAAGGAGTGACCAAACATCGACTAACGAATTTGGGAGATATACTGGAACCGGTTTTTTATCCACTACGGGACCCAAGAATTCGGAAAATTTGATATTTTGGCTTGGTGCAAAGGAAGGGAATCTCAATTTCCCGTTCTAGCCACCATGGCCCGAGATTTACTAACCGTACAAGATTCTATGGTAGATTCATAATCCGCTTCTATTAGTGGCTGGGTATTATAGATACGAAGAACAAGACTCACACCGACATATTTGGAGATGTTTATTTGCTTGAAGGATCATTTAGACGCGGCCGAATTTATCCAACACATTTCAAGTCTTGAAGACGACCTAAAAATCGAACAAGAATTACACGAAACCGAGGTGGAATCATGTTATACAATCTCACTTTCCGATGAATAAATCGCCCTAGATGAAGCCGCTAGGAAGGCTAGGTCGTCTGAAGCATCCAAAGAAAATATCACTCTCGAAGAAGCTCAAAATTAAGTTTTATGTAGTAGTTATAATTCTTATGGTTTGAATGTTCTAACGGGTCTATACTCTTTTTCCCTTACCAAGTTTTTTCCCATCTAGTTTTTCTTGAGTAAGATTTTTAATGAGGTGGCCCATTTCAACTTCATATTTGATGTATAATGAGTTTATTAAATAAAACTTTAAGTTTATCAGGGTTTTTTTGGGTTTCGGGCTTCTTTTTTTTCCCGTTTTCTAACAGTTTAAGTTTTTTTTAGGAAAAATACCGGTTTGTATAGGTTCGAGTTTTTCCTCCCAAAATACAACCCGACCCAAACCGGTTTTTGCTCAAAACCGGTTTCAACCCTTTGACTAAAAATCGGTCCGGTTTTCAACCCTGAACCAATTTTTGGTCTTACCCGGTTTTGTGCACCTCTAACCAATGGTACCGCATGTGGTGTAAGAAGCTTCCCAATCAAATGGTTGTGGGTTCAAATCTTGCCTAGAATGTATAGATTGTGGTGTATATTGTGTGAGATAAATAGTTGACATCATTAAAAAAAGTGTTTAACTAATTTGTGGGTGGCTAACTTTGAGGATGGTGGCGAAAATGAGTTTTGGGGTTTGACATAAAGTAGGTCGATCTTCGGATTTTGAGGTTCGAAAATGGGTTTTTAGATGAAAGTGTTGTGATGACGTATAGTCTATATCCGGGTCACGAACCCGATTAATAAACATTACTAATACCCAAGCCCACCACGAGTGGGCTATCATAACAATGATTTGGACTACCATTATAACGGTTTGGGCTCACGAAAGCCCAAACCCAAATACATTATTTATGGTCTAGATAGAGATCTCTTATTTATGGGATAAAGATCCATAGACCGGATAAGCATTATATGCCGAAGAGTGAGGAACAAGAAATCTACAAGGATTTCGTGCCTATGTAAAGAATATCAGAATTCTCGTTAAAGGTACGACTTACAACCCTAACTCTTCAAATATAACCCTAAAACCGATTACTTACTCTCACGCCGGAGGATAATCGTGGGAGACAATCCCACGATAAGCCTAACGGTGTTTGTTTGCTTTCTTAGTGCGCAGGTCTCAAGCATTAAGATCTGATTGGTACGAGAACAGGAACCCAAATAAGGAACGCCCAACTTTTGTATCAACAAGTGGCGCCATCCGTGGGACCCTACACTAAGAACTAGAATGACGAAACACAAAAACTCAGGCCAGCGGACTCCACAGTTGGAAAAAACACGTGGTGACCCCCAGAGGAAGAACCATCAAGATTCAACTTCTAGGCAGGCCTCTGGAACAACCAACGCGCCTGGTCACCAAGAAACGGGCCCAACCCTAATTCTCCCAACGGTAGAATTACCCACAGGGACTACCCAGGCCACCACGGTGGTTCCAAGCACTGAAGAACTTCAGCGCATTCTCTTCAATACTCCCCATCAAACGGCACCCATTGTGGACAACACTGTGCCGCCATGCGCGCCTAACAGGGATAGGAGACCTAATACAGAAGCAGATATCGTTGCGCTGGAGGAGGTCACGCCTGAGTTAACGCTAAGTAATTTTGTATCTCAAAATTACGAAACCTTAACTAACCTCATGCAAGAGGAGGCAAGAAGAAGGTCAAGTCAGAGCCTACATGCCCGGCTTAAATTTAACGAAACATCCCCATCGCGCTACCAGGAGCGCGAAAACAATGAGAGGCGTACCAATGTCCACGCTAGACTTGGTACAGCATCCGATTCACAATACTCGGAGGAATACGAAGACAATGAGAGGCGTACCAATTTCCACGCTAGACTTGGTGATCGCAGAATCCAAGATAGACTTGGACGGCAACGCTCACCGAGCGAGAGCTCTTCAAGGTCTGGAAGCAGAAGAGTTCATGATAGACTGGGGAGACGAATTTCCCCAAGCGAAATCCCCTCAAGCTCGAACTCTGAGGAAAAACGGCGCAAGCACCGCAAAAGGGACGATTCTTCCTCAAGTGACTCCTCGGACAACGAGGACAAAGAGACAGGACACTGGAAGTCCAGAGGGAGACATCGCGAGGAAGAAGACGAAGATATATCTCTTCCTTGGCGTCGCCAAAAGGTTGATGCATTCACACGGCGCATCAGCGATTATTCGGATCACAAGAAAAGGCGCATGCCCGCCAATATTAAAACATATGATGGAACAGGTGATCCTGATGACCACCTAAAAATTTTCGAATCCGCTGCTACTATCGAAAATTGGCCACAACCTGTGTGGTGCCATATGTTTAACTCCACATTAGTGGGGAATGCGCGAACCTGGTTTAGCAAGCTTCCACGAAGAAGCATAAACGGGTTTGAAGAGTTGCGAAAAGCATTCCGCTTAAATTTCACTCAGAGAAAGAAGTGCGCCAAGAACCCTGTGGAATTGGCCAGAGTAAAACAGCGCCAAGGGGAATCAACGAGTGCTTACATGGAGCGCTTTAAGGATGAATGTATACACGTCAAGGCGTGTCCTGAAGTACTAAAAACTTCAGGGTTCATGAATGGGATTAATAACCCAGAGCTCATTAGGAAATTAAATGATAAGGTTCCCCAAACCTTCGATGAACTAATGAAGCGCACAAGGTCCTTCATCCAAGGTGAAGCTGCCGCAGCAGATAGCAAAAAAGGATACTCGAATTACAGATCGCAAGAACAGTCAAGGAAACAATCCAATGACCAGAGCGGTAATCGTAGTAAGAACTATCGCAATGATGGAGGCGCACGGGGAAACGACAAATATACCCCGTTGATAAAAACTCCAAGAGAGATATTTGCAACAGAAGGCGCAAATTTCCCTAAACCCCCACCAATGCGCACCCCAGAAGGAAAGCGCACAGGGAATGGATATTGTGAATACCACGGACAGAAGGGCCACACCACAAATGAGTGCGTCCAATTGCGCCAACTAATTGATAAATTAGTGAAAGAAGGCAGGATAGATCACTTAGTTAAGAACATCAAAGATGGGAAAGACAGACAAAGGACCATGGATAAAAATGAAGCACCTAAAGATAAAGCTGACACAATCTACATGATACAATCATGGCAGCGCAAGGTCAAGCAAAAAATCAGCCAGAGATTTTCTTCCAGTAATGAAATCTCTTTTGCCACTTTGACTGCGGACAACGCAGTAGCGGAACCACTCACCATCGAAATAAACGCGGGGGGTCACGATATCCACCGAATGTACATTGATGGAGGGGCATCCGCGGATATAATGTACGAACATTGTTTCAAGAAGTTACGAACTGAGATACAGAGTCAGCTAGTCCCCGCCGCGACATCATTGACGGGCTTTACAGGAGAAAAGATATGGCCAATGGGACAACTACGGCTGCTAGTTATGGTCGGTAATAAGGAGCACTCCACAAAAGCTAGGATGAACTTCATGGTGATTAGGTCTCCCTCGCCATACAACGGCATCATTGGAAGATCAGGAATATCAGCCATATGCGCAGTACCATCCACAGCACATGGGATGCTCAAATTCCCAGTAGAAGGTGGCATTGTCACCCTCTACAATAACGCTGTGCCACCCGAAGAATGTAACACGGTTACATGTGAAACGACACACACTCCAGAACATAGCGCAACCAAGATACCGAACCTAAAAGTAGCAATCCACCCCGATTACCCTGAACAACAGGTATCGCTTGGGGAATTGCTGTCTGATAAGGGCAAAGCAGCCGTGTGCGCACTCCTGCAAAAGAATCTGGACGTCTTCGCATAGGAACCAAAGCACATGACTGGTGTGCCGCGGTCAATCTCGGAACACAAGCTGCAAATCCGACAAGGATATCCACCAGTAAAGCAGAAAAAGCGTGGCCAAGCTCCAGAGCGTGCGAAAGCCATCTTGGAAGAAGTGCATAAGCTAGTGGACGCGGGTATCATGCGAGAAGTCTACTACCATGACTGGCTTTCTAATCCAGTGATGGTTAAGAAGAGCGATGGCAGTTGGCGAATGTGCGTAGACTTCACTGATCTAAACAAAACATGTTCGCAGGACTGCTACCCATTTCCAGAGATAGACTGGAAGGTAGAGTCCTTATGTGGATATCCTTTTAATTGTTTCTTGGACACATATAAAGGGTACCACCAAATCCAAATGGCTAAAGAAGATGAAGAAAAGACAGCTTTTCACACAAGCCAAGGTGTCTATTGCTATATGAAGATGCCTTTTGGACTAAAAAACGCGGGCGCCACCTACCAGCGCTTGGTAGACAATGCATTTGAAAAGCAAGTAGGCCGCAACCTAGAAGTCTACGTGGATGACCTGGTCATCAAAAGCCATACGGAGGATAAAGTGGTGCGCGACATTGAAGAAACATTCAGAACATTAAGGAAGATCAATATGAAGTTAAATCCTAAGAAGTGCACTTTTGGCGCTACAGAAGGCATGATCTTGGGGTACTTGATAGAACCAGATGGCATTAAGCCATGCCCAGAAAAAACAGAAGCAGTCATCCAACTTCCTTCGCCACGCACGTTGAAAGAGGTCCAATCTCTGAATGGGAAACTGGCTGGTTTAAATAGATTCCTGTCCAAGTCAGCGGATAAATCACTCCCACTCTTTAAAACACTCAAGAAGTGTACAAAAAAGGGAGACTTTCGTTGGACTACAGAAGCGGAAGAAGCTTTTATACAGCTTAAGCAGACTATAGCAGCGCTCCCCAAGTTAGTCGCACCCCGACCAGGAGAAGAGTTGATCATGTACTTATCCGCAACCCATGGGGCAGTAAGCGCAGTGCTACTGACAGACAGAAATACGGTACAAACACCGGTATACTTCGTAAGCAAAGCACTTAAGAAAACGGAGATTAACTATAGTCCAATGGAAAAATTGGTCTTGGCGTTAGTGTTTGCAGCCAAAAGACTGCACAGGTACTTCCAAGCGCATCCTATAGTGGTGATCACAGATCAACCTATCAAGCAAGTTATCTCCAAACCTGACGCATCTAGGCGATTGCAAAAGTGGAGTGTATTGCTAGGCGAGCACAACATCTCCTACAGACCACGCACTGCAGTCAAAGGGCAGGTTCTCGCGGACTTCATTATTGAAAAATCGGACACCGAGGATATAGCTCCACAACCCAAGGCCGAACTGCAAGAACCATGGATTCTATTCATGGATGGATCCTCATCCGTAGACGGTTCAGGCGCAGGCCTTATCCTCACTAACCCAGAAGGAATGGAATTCACTTACGCCCTACGCTTTGAATTTACAGCCACGAACAACGAGGCAGAATATGAAGCCCTAATCGCGGGGCTACGCATTGCAACACGAATGGGCGTACGCAACCTAGAGGCAAACGTGGATTCTCGATTAGTAGCCAACCATGTGTTAGGCGAATATGTGGCTAAGGAAGATAACATGATCCAATACCTCGAAAAAACGAAGTCATTAATCCAAGGGTTTGACAGGTTTACAATCAAACAAGTCCCTAGAGGGGAAAACAAGAAAGCAGATGTGCTAAGCAAGATTGCGTCTGCAAGTTTTGCTAATCTGTCAAAACAGGTATTGGTGGAGATTCTAAAAGANTAAGGAAGATAACATGATCCAATACCTCGAAAAAACGAAGTCATTAATCCAAGGGTTTGACAGGTTTACAATCAAACAAGTCCCTAGAGGGGAAAACAAGAAAGCAGATGTGCTAAGCAAGATTGCGTCTGCAAGTTTTGCTAATCTGTCAAAACAGGTATTGGTGGAGATTCTAAAAGACAAATCCATCTCTGAGGTGGAAGTATCTACGGTGATAGAAGAGGAAGGCCCTACGTGGATGACTCCTATCATGGACTTCATAAGCAAGGGCATACTCTCTCAAGAACAGAAGGAGGCTCGACGAATACGGTGCACAGCGCAGCGGTTTGAGCTTAGAGATGGTGTCTTATACAGGCGCTCATTCTTGCAACCATGGCTTAGGTGCGTCGGACCTTTTCAGGCAGATTACATACTCCGAGAGATCCACGCTGGTTCATGCAGTATGCACTCAGGACCACGGTCTGTCGTGGCGCGAGCCTTAAGGTCAGGGTACTACTGGCCCACTATGCACCGTGATGCGCGAGATATGGTACGGAAGTGCGGCGACTGCCAAGTTCATAGACCCATCTCGCGCCGACCACAGCACGAGCTAACACCTATCATATCACCATGGTCATTCTACAAGTGGGGAATCGACATCTCTGGACCATTCCCCGTTGCCGCAGGAGGATTGAAATTCCTTATTGTGGCAATAGACTACTTCACTAAGTGGATTGNCAGGGTACTACTGGCCCACTATGCACCGTGATGCGCGAGATATGGTACGGAAGTGCGGCGACTGCCAAGTTCATAGACCCATCTCGCGCCGACCACAGCACGAGCTAACACCTATCATATCACCATGGTCATTCTACAAGTGGGGAATCGACATCTCTGGACCATTCCCCGTTGCCGCAGGAGGATTGAAATTCCTTATTGTGGCAATAGACTACTTCACTAAGTGGATTGAGGCAAAGGCGGTGGCAACAATAACAGGTAACCAAGTGAAGCGATTCGTATGGGACAACATAGTATGCCGCTTTGGATTACCCGGGGAAATTATCTCAGACAACGGAAAACAATTCCGCAACAACCCGTTCAAAGACTGGTGCGAACAACTGCACATCACGCAACACTTCACATCAGTAACACACCCACAAACCAATGGCTTGGTTGAACGCGCAAATCGCAGTCTAGGCGAAGGAATTAAAGCACGTCTGGACAGGCACAAAGGAAGATGGGTGGAGGAGCTTTCGCATGTTTTATGGGCGCACCGCACAACCATCAAGGTTAGCAATGGAGACACTCCCTTTTCTCTTGTCTATGGAACAGAAGCTGTTATACCGGCCGAAATCGGGATGCCAACTATTCGAACAACGGAAGTTAACATTGCCACAAATGATGACGAGCGGTGCATAGACTTGGATCTACTGGAAGAAAGGCGTGAACGCGCAGCGATACGGGAAGAAAAAGCCAAGTCAAGGATGAAAGGATACTACGACGCTAAAGTACGAAGCACTTCATTCAGACCAGGTGATTTCGTATACCGCGAAAACGATTCAAGCCGCGCAGAAGATACTGGAAAGCTCGGACCAAAGTGGGAAGGACCTTACGAGGTCATCGAAGCACTGGGAAAAGGCGCGTACAAGCTGCGTGATAAGGATGACCATAAGCTACAACGCACGTGGAACATTCGCAATCTCAAGAGATGCTATCTTTAGGAAAGGCTACGGCCCCACACATGGATACCAACGCACTTTAGTAAGTGCCCCAATAAAGATCCATGTATTTCTACTTTTTTTTATTTATCTAGATAAGTACTTTCTCTCTTTTATAAAAATTTGCAAGTATTGATTCAAACTCGCGGTTTCTAGCTAACTCCGCGATACATTTTCTTTACATTGTCATTTAAATACTATTTATGTTTCAATGTGTTGGTTACATTACCTTTAGCCTACATGGCGTGCATGCACTTATTAATACCCACGTTGGTAAAAGGATGAGTTAACCTACTAAACAACTCATTGAGTAAGAGGGTTGCAAACCCATCAACATCGGATCACGCATCCTTGTTAAATACCTTACGCTCAAGACGTTGGCGTAAGTCCCTTGCGCACCCCACGATGGATGCGCAACATTGCACACTGTGCGCGTTTAACAACTTAGGAGCCAAGACTCTTGATTCCTTGAAATAATATTCGCAGTACGCTGCATACATTTGTAAAAATTCATATACAACTGTGATTTTTTCTAAGTTACAAATTTCATACACGACTATGATCTTTATTTTATGAACTTCGTATACAATTATGATTTTCTTTTGAGTACGTTTTTGATTCTTAGATATCTTGATGCAAAGATATATAGCTAAGTACAAATATCGTGACTACATATAAAATATGAACGAAGAACAACAAGTTCAACAATACAATGATAAGTGATTCCTTATGCAATGTAAAACAGCTAAGTGCAAAAGTAAGAATGAACTTCTTATAAACTACGTGTTTATACATACAAAAATTGTTCATACATGGAAAAACCTAAAAACTAGATGTACGCCTAAGCTGGGAGCTACTACCACGGTTCGCAACATCTTTGGCCTCCCCGAGCCTCTTCAACAGCTCAGCATCACTGGAAGAAACTGTTGGCACACTAACCGGTACCCCATCGGTACGGGGAAGATGGGTTGCGCCTATGCCACAAAGGATAGCCTTGGACGTTATCCCCTTCTTCTTAGCAAGCCTAGAAGCATGGGCGTTCAAGGATTCTTGCATTGGAACTTCCCTCTTAATGGCAAAAGGGTGGAGAATATCATGGGGCTGCGCAAATACAGGCACCTGCAGCTGTGACACATCCGGCTTCAAATAATAGTCCGGTTGCGTCTCAGCGCCTTCCACCGAATGCCGAGCCAAGGTCAAACCCTTCATAATAACGTCGATGGGTAATCCTGATCACGCTCTAGCCGCGCAATCTGAGGNTACGCCTATGCCACAAAGGATAGCCTTGGACGTTATCCCCTTCTTCTTAGCAAGCCTAGAAGCATGGGTGTTCAAGGATTCTTGCAGTTGAACTTCCCTCTCAATGGTAAAAGGGTGGAGAATATCACGGGGCTGCGCAAATACAGGCACCTGCAGCTGCGACACATCCGGCTTCAAATAATAGTCCGGTTGCGTCTCAGCGCCTTCCACCGAATGCCGAGCCAAGGTCAAACCTTCATGATAACGTCGATGGGGTAATCCTGATCACGCTCTAGCCGCGCAATCTGAGGAAGCTCGACCAGCTTCATCCCCTCCATCGCAGCAACAAGTTCTGCGAAGGTGCCATCCTTGTACCCAGGCACCTCAGAGATGGGTACGGTCAAAAGCTTGCGCTCATGAAGCTTCTCCACAGCTTCAGCCTTCCCACGAGCTAAGGCACACTGAACAACCTTCCCAAAGGCCCCCACGACCTCTTGGGACTCCAGGGTGCACAGCGCAGCCAGGCGAAGTCCATGGCTGATCAACCACCTGCGAGCACATCATCATGATACGCTAATGTCAAAACACTTAAATATTCTAAGTATGGAAGAAAATAATACAAGTATGGCAAGAGACTTAAGTATTACCTGCGCTCAGCAATGGACGACATCAAGTGTGGGTACAACTCCTCGTCGTACTCCAAGCTAAGCCTACGCAGCTTCTCCTCTTGCTTCTCCAGCGCAGCCTCCACAGTCTTCCGGAAGTCGTCCAGCTGAGAGAAGTGCTTGGACTTGTACTGCTCCATGTACTTCATTGCCCAAAGACAAGTGGCCTTATAGTGTTCAAAAGAAGATTGTTCCTGGCTCACTTGCGCCATGAGCTGCATCTTCTCATCGGCTGACTTCCGTGCATACGCATCAGAGCGTTCCAACTCAGCTTGAGCGCTTGCCAACTGCGCCTTCAAACAGGAGATTTCTTCATCCTTTTGCGCGGAACGGCTACTCTCACCGAAATAGCTCGTCCTCACCTGCGCAACCAGCTTGGCTTGGTGTGCAGCAGTCAGCTCTAGCTCTTCCATTAGCTGGTCTAGCGCCTTGGGCTCAGTCCCCGCGCTCTTTTGCACCGTCTCCTCACCCAGAAACGGACTCACAAGGGGCGACGCACTTCTGGCACGCGCGTCAACATCCCCAGTTTGCTCCACACTGCACAACAAATCAGACAAATGTTACTCTATAGCAAACATACAGTATATGGATAGAGGAAAATCAGAAAAATCTAAGTACGCGCACATCAGGTTACTTACATGGGGGAAGGAGACTTGTTAACTTCTTTCTCCGCTTCAGTGGCGGACACATCTTCTTCAGATTGATCAGCAGCGACAGGGTGGCGTTTCCTACTNTCAGAGCGTTCCAACTCAGCTTGAGCGCTTGCTAACTGCGCCTTCAAACAGGAGATTTCTTCATCTTTTTGCGCGGAACGGCTACTCTCACCGGAATAGCTCGTCCTCACCTGCGCAACCAGCTTGGCTTGGTGCGCAGCAGCCAGCTCTAGTGATGTGTCATGAATAGTATAGTATATATCCAAGCAATTTCTCAACAAATAAGAAATTACCCGGGTCGTATCCGTACGAAGGTTAAATGGAATCTCGTTAATCGTGATTTGAGAAACCGTGTTTGTGAAAAGTGAAAAAGTGAAAATAGTGAAATTGAAATTCAAATAGTGATAAGGAATGATAAATAATGCACAAAGTACAAGCAATACATGCACAATGATCTAAAAACTAAAAACGGAATTTCAAACGCTAAGTTTAAATGTAACGTACAAAATAAAACGCGACTTTTATTGAAAAATAATCCTAAAAATGTGAAACAATTTTCTAAAAATCTTAAACAACTAAAACGAATTTTGAGGAAAAGAAAAATATTTTTTTTTTACTTTTTATTTATTTAGTATGAATTAAAAACTATTTTTGTATTTTTATTTAATAAAAGAAAATCAAACTAATTTTAAAATGAAAAATTTATTCTACAAAATTATTTTCTAAAAATCTTATTAAACTGAAAATGAAATTTTAAAAATAAAATCAGAAAATATTTTTGTCTTTTTGTGATTTAATTTGTAATTAAAAATGATTTACTATTCTAAAATCTATTTAAAAATAAAAAGAAATAGCAAATGATTGAGAAAATTTATGAAATTTTTATGAGAATTCTAAAATAATATTCGAAAACTAAGAAAAATAAGAAAGATGGAAAAATAAGCTGAAAAGTGCTTATTGGGCTTATGAACAGCTTATTCAAGTGCTTATTTATAAGCACTTGAAAAAAATATGACTGAAAATGGTACAGAAGGTCTACACTACTTAACTAAGCATCTAGAACTCAAATTAGATCATGATTCACTCAGAAACAAGTACAAATAGCCAAAAGTATGAAAAATAAGCACTAATAAGCTACAAATAAGCAATAAAGGAATCCAAAAGGTACAAGACTATGGTAGAAGCATAAACTCACTAAATGGAACTCAAACCAAGCAATGAAAACAGTTTTATAATCCAAATCTACCAAATGCACTTATCTCTAAAAATCAGTCACTATGCTAAAAAGTCCTAAGTTGCAGACTGAAAATAAGCATTCAAATAAGCTCTAATCTAAAAACTCAAAGAAGCAAAAGTGAAGATGACCAATCAGAGAACACAAGATCATAAAAAGCCCTATCACAAAGTGGCCAATTGAACACTAATTTTCCCTAAGAACGGGTTGCTGAACATTAGTTAAGCAAGTTTCAGTTGACTTTTTTATAGCAATCTAAAGTTTGACTAATCCCAAATTCAGCTGATCAATTCTCATACTAGGTGTAATATGAACTAGTTTAATCATAGAAACCACAATCATAAACTCAGAACACATCACATGATCAAAATGCATGAACAGATTACAAAGTACACAAGTAGAAAAGAGATTATTAGCTAATTTGATTTTTATGCTATTCATCTACTATTATTAAGCCATGACTGAACTTACTTAACCTAATAGAGACTATAGATGCAGGAATAACAACAAAATAACAACCATAACTCCTAAAACTAAGCAGATCCAAACAGTCCCTCATATGCCTACTAAAAGCCAACGCACAAGCTTTTAATCTAAAAGCCTATTAGTAAAAGCTACAAATCCTCTAAATGTACCAGCAAAAGAGCATAACTTCCAAAATTCAGACTAGTAGAATTTAAATTGAGCTAGTGACAAGCTAATCTAAAAGGCTAGGTGAGACAGAATTCTATCTGATGTAATGAGCAAAAATTTGGGTAAAAATGGATTAGACTTATGAAGCCACAACTACCAGATGTTAAATATGCATTCTAAACTATTATGGACTAAATTGAAACAAGATCAACAACTCAACTATCCTACGCTCATTATGAAAACAGTTTACTATAGTTTTAAAGGAAAACAACTGAAAATCTATATTACTACTACTAGAAAATGTTAACTCAAACTCAAACTCAAAATCTACTACTAATATCTATGGAAGACAGGATCAGATTGAAACAATGGTCAAATAGGTTTCTAACTCAGAAAGATAAACTATGCCAAACACCCCTAAAACTATAGGATTACACTAACAATCACTGATTCAAACCACAATACTCAAACAAATGATTCAACTGAGTCACATAACAACAATTAAGACCAAATGAACAGTGAACAACTACAATTAATAGCAATGGCACAGTCTCATAGATCAAACAGGATCAATGCAGAATTGAAGCAAAGCTTACGGTAGAACATAAATGAGCAAAACATGAAACAACTATATAACTACTGAGCGTAATACAAACACAAATAGCTTCTAACCAAGCAATCAGAATAGGTCTATACTAATGCTACTAGTAAAAACTTTATAGACTGAAAATGGAATTGAGAGACTTACAAACTCAACCTCATCTGAGCAGAGGTGAAAACTTGAACCATAGCCTATCTTTTGATAGGTACTTAACACCAGAGACCATGAATTATCCGCCAATTACCCCAGTAATCTTCATCATGAAATTTTGTTGACTAACGTTGCCCAAGAACACTAGAACTTATTATAAGCATAATCAAACTACCAATACTCACTAGAAGCTGTAATGAAGCTTAAATGAGCCCTAAGAACAGTAATGAAAACTTGTAAACTTAAGTTGATTTAATGAAGACTTTGAAAGTGAATTGCAATAAAACTGAATTTTATTGAAAACTGGAAAACATTACAATATGAAAGTTTACAAAGTGTTTTAAACAAACTATAATTATACTAATCTACCCTACTCCTACTAGCTATCATCTAACTAACAGCCTTTAAAATGAGAGTGAAGAGTGCTTTTTATAAGCTAGCTGAGGTGAGGAGCGTCTTCAGAAGGCTCTAGAAATGGTATCCACCAAGAATATACTCCACTAGATCCCTTGACACGTTTGCTAACCAATCAGAGCCTTGTATTCCTCCCAATGACGTGTCTCGACCAATAATAAGTTGCCACTTGTCATTCTTCTTGTCAGTAGGTGTCAGTGATGAGGGAATTGACCATTGAGCCCTTAATACGAGGTTAATTGGGGTTAATTGATGGTGTATGGATTTAGGGTTCTTCGCTGGGTAAAAGGGGAAAAGGGAATTGGGGGTAAAAGTGGCGCGTGTGGTTTTTTTATTATAATTTTGACTGGTGGGTTTGTGGTTCGGGTTGTGGAATTGGGCCAGTGTAAAATTTATTACAAGGATAATTGGGCTTGTGGTTTATTTGGATAATGGGTTTATGATATGGAACATTATATATGTAGGATTAAGCTAACAACAAGGACCATTTTGGAAAATTCTGAAAATTAAGGGACCAATAGTGTAAATGTATTCCAAGGACCTTTTCTTGCCAAATAGTGATTCTTCAAGGACTTGTTTAGCCATTCTGAGTTCAAATATGAAAAATGCTTTCCCGGCTACAGCTTTTGCTACTCTTTTTAATTCTCGTGCCCGTGTTCGTTGGTTTTGTCTTTCTTTTTGGCATTTTCAAATATCTGTCCCTGCACAATTAAAAACACAAAAACAACATATATTTGGCATTTATGGCCGGGTTTTTGGTCTTTTTGGTCCGTTAGAATAGGTAAAAGGTATGTGTAAAATGACACATACCATCTAGCTCTTCCATTAGCTGGTCTAGCGCCTTGGGCTCAGTCCCCGCGCTCTTCATTACCGTCTCCTCACCCAGAAACGGACTCACAAGGGGCGACGCACTTCTGGCACGCGCGTCAACATCCCCAGTTTGCTCCACACTGCGCAACAAATCAGACAAATGTTACTCTATAGCAAACATACAGTATATGGATAGAGGAAAATCAGAAAAATCTAAGTACGCGCACATCAGGTTACTTACATGGGGGGAGGAGACTTGGTAACTTCTTTCTCCGCTTCAGTGGCGGACACATCTCCTTCAGATTGATCAGCAGTGACAGGATGGCGTTTCCTCCTAGAGGAGCTCGCGCCATCACCACCAGAGGACATTCTCTTGCGCTTTACGCCCTGTCTAACCTCCTCTTTCTCCAAAATCCGCACACTATCGGACGAACCATGGTGCGACTCCGCTGCTTCCGGCGACTGTTCCACAGTGTGGGGAACACTCTGCACCGGTGTGATTTGTAACGCTACAGAAGGAGAACCCTCAGGCTCCTGGTGCGCAATCTCCATAACACGCCCAGTAGTAGCAGCCATAATTGGCGTTTCACCTTATCTCAGTGGGCGCACTCCCACCGTTACCTGTTTCGGCTTTTCCAGCTGCACAACACCGAACAAGTCCATCTCTGCGCAATAAACAATCAACAAACAGGTTACATAACTTATTGAAGAGAAGAGAACACTTACACTACAAAAGAAGAGAAAAAATGAAGGACAAGCACCCACCCCGCCCATACTCATCCAAGAATGTTGGCACTTCCGTCTCCGGTTGGAAGTAGTTACGACTGATGCCCATATGCACCAGGAACTCTTCCCGGATATGCGCGGATAAGGATACGGTTGGCATTGATAGGTGTCCGCATCCTTCTACATTATAACGTTCCGGGGGCTGGGCGCTCATCCTTGGCAGCGTCCCTTGGGGCTATAAAAAGCCAAAATCCCAAGGAAAAAACGCATCATCTACCCAGAAAAAGTATTCACGCCAATTCCTAGCACGTCCAACTTCTCTGAATAACACTGCAAATGCCCGCGCGTTTAGCAAAGCGTAACCCGCCCGTTTGACCACGTTTGGAGTGGCTAAAACGCGAGCGAAAAAGGTTAATTGTGGATTAATAGGCCAGAAGAAGGGCCAATTTACCTCAAAATTGGTTATCTTTAGCCGCGCCCTATACAGTGCAGCTGGGAATATATGAGCCTAATAATAATTGAAAGGATATCACAACGAAGAATAAGGAAAGCGGGCGCGCGCTGATTGCGCGGAATGATGCGTGGTTTTGCAACTTACAACAGGTTTTACTCTCGAGGGATCTCAAGAGGCTTACAACCCCACCAGCCAGTGTACTGACCGATGTAGTATAGGATAGTGGTAATACGGGGGATTTGATCGTTCTCTCACAGGGAATAGTGTTCGTTAGCGATTAGAAAAGCTACTCTTAATAGGTCTAAAGGGTGCGAAGAAGATCTTTTTGCTATTTTATATTTTTATGAAAGCCAATTCAAAATCTTGGTTTGGGAAGAAGGCGAATTAGTTGTTAATCAAACTAAACCCAAGTTTACTACTTATGCCAAATTAAAATAAATAAATAATCTTAACTATTGATCTC
>LBNU01001128.1:407098-418133 GCA_014162995.1 Artemisia annua | reverse complement strand
ATAAATCGAATGATATGTTTTGGTCACATTTCAAACGTCCCGAGTTGTGGTCGTTTACTATAAATGTGCCTGGTTTCTATTTTCGTAATACCCCCAGCACTGTAGCTGCCATATTTGAGTTGGGGGTGTTACATAATTGAACAACTATTTCACATATGAGGCGAGATCCTTTGTTTTGGGACGGATTAGTGGTGCTTAGGTGATGGATTCATGATATCGACCTAATACATTCTTTCCTAAGTTTGAACTCTCTTGGATTTAAAAACCAACTGTGATGATGTTAACATATTATCATCATCCAATAATAAGTTATAAAATTCTTATCTCATCGGCTCATCGCTCATGTTGTTGTCTTGGTTATCTATAGTACATGTTTTGTTTTCTAGATGCTAGAAATTCTTTATAATTACTTTGCTATGCTTGTTCTATGCGTTGATTATATAAAATATTCATTATTTAGCTAATTATTCAATCGTTTCCTGAAGTCATAAACTCATAATGTATGGTATTTGACTTTTTGAAAGTCTATATTAAGTGCGTGGCATGATATTTAATCTGATGATCTCATTAATATTGACTTTTGAAAGAGTCAAAAAAAATTATACCCAGGAGCATCTTATATGTAATGAAACGTCTACCAGAATAGGTAAAAATTAAACGATAAAACTCGATTTGCTTGGCCAAACTCAAATGGCATTGTCTCCAAGCGTTTGACATCTTCATCGAGGTTCTTAAACACCAATTACTATCTTTATATTGTATATTAGGCGAGTACCCGTGCATAGCAACGAAATTTTCTACGGCAAAAAGTTATAGTTGCGATATTGTTGTTAAGTGTTTCGTTTGACGTTTGTACATAAAATGTAAAATAAGCAAAACGTAATTCAAAAGGTTGTAGCACGCAATAATTCAAGTCAAAGAAACATTCTTAAAATGTATCAAAGAACATATAAAAGCATTTAGTGAAACTGAAAATAAAACATTACATCAGTTATGAGTTAACTAACATTGCACGTTATTCATCACATGAAACTTCTTGGTACATGAACAGGAACCTTAGCGATGAAACAACAAACTTATGACGATAAATAAAAGATCACAACAGACTAACCTTATTTTTGTTTGAAACTTATTCAAGAATAACATCAACACTTTTTTCATCATTCATTTCCATCAACTTATAAACCATATCACTTAATTTTACCTAAAGATTGTAACACAGAAAATATACATAGGTATTTTGTCCAAACTAGACTTAGGTCATTTTTGTCTTCATCAATAACGGTTATAAACACTTGTGAGTAAATATGATCATAAGTAGGAGTAGAAAAGTTGACAAGTTTATGCACTTAATGCGTAGACATTCACAAACTCATTTCTCTCCTCTAACACACAACTAAGTCCCTGAGAATATGATAACGCTCAAATTGTACATGTTTTTAGGAGCGTTATTGTGGATTTTTTGCGTGATATTTGGTTATAATTATATGCTTTTGTTGCTTAATCGTATAAAAGTGTGTATGCTAGTTCATTTGAAGCCAAGTACACGAAAATGAAGAAAAAGACGAAGAATCGATCAATAAACGAAGATTTATGCATGTACGAAGAATTCCCGACTCATTCAAGTCTCTTGGAATATATTCGAGAAGATAAAAGTCATGAATTTGTCACTCCAAAGACTCAAGAATAAAGTACAAGAAGGAAAACAAGAAAAGAAATGAAGAAAAGAAGCTAAAACGAAGAATTAGTGGAAGACTCGTTGTTCCCGACACACCTTCACCATTTTGGCCATAAGTTGAGCATACGAACTCCGATAGTTGATTCAAGTGGCCACGGAAAGCTAAGAGAAAGATCTACAACTTTCATGTTTATCACTTTCTGTCAAACTGATCCATCCAACTCGGATGGAGCTAAATGTCTCATCCATCTGATCGGCATGGCCCCGTATCCGATCGGATGGATGAATCTGACCTCCCCAAGTCATTTTTAATGCTCAATTAAGGTGCCATTAAGCCCCAAGTCCGATCATATGTCCCTAATAACTCTATTTACTGGCATTTTATGACACTTAGTGCCCAAGTGTCATACTTAGGGGCTAATGGTTGATTTCTACTACATATAGGAGTGCTTAGCCTTGGTTTTCATGGTGAAATTCTAGCCTCCACCCTTAAGGACGAATTTTCACCAACTTATCTCACCCAAAATACCACAAACCTCTGCCATTTCCAGAAGTAGTGCTCAAGTGCTCAAGAAAGTGTTCGGGTATAATTTTCAGGCTTGGTTAGAAGTTGTAGTTGATTGGAGGCTTGAAGGTTGCTATAAATCTTTCACCTTTACCTATTGTAATTGATACCTTGTGTAAACTCTTGTTACTTTTAAGATGTTGAATTTTATATCCCATGTTTGGTTCTTGTTGTTTCTTGTGATGTGTTTTGATAATGATAATCTCTTAATGCTTGTTTGGTAATTATGATAACTTGTGATAAATGGATGTTTGGATACAATTAGTGTTTGTTTGGTTTATGATGAAAGACATCATATTTGGTTAAATTGGAACTTGTCTTGTTTATTATTTTGATTAATCATTGTTGAGTCTATAGTCGAAGGATTCTCAATAGTGGTTGATTTCAATTCATTAGTCGACGAATGGTTTTGGTCTTGTACTTTGTGACGATTGTATTAGAAACTTTATAAACATAATAAGTAAAGGTTTAATTTAGATTATAGGTCGAAAGGCATCTTTTGAATATGTGTTATCATCATCTTTTCAAGTAAATGGAACTTCACGAATTAATAACTTCAAGGTCGATAGTTCGAAAGGATTTTTTGTTGTTGTTGTTTAGGTATAAGGCTCATGACATGACCATTTGATTGAGGCTTATGCATATTTGATTTATAAAACATTGAATTTAATATTGGTTCTATAGGCCGTAAGGATTACCTTTGATAATATGTTTTCCAAACTAAACATCCTAATATCCATGTAATCATTTATCCAAACATGTATGTTCTTTGTGTTCTTGTTCTCATATTGCTTTACTTGTAGTTTGATCCGTGACAATCATAACCACCAACTTGTTACTTGCTTAAATAATCAAACAACACTTGAGTGCAACCAATTCTCTTGGGACGACCTTGATTTACCAAATCCTATACTACAAATGACAAGGGTATACTTGCCCGAATGTGTTCCTAGTTAACCGGTGATTCATGTTTATAAATTTAAAGCTTCGATGTAGCGCATCAAGTTTTTTGCGCCGCTGCCGGAGACTTGCGTTTGTATTCTTGTGTTTGTTTGATTGTCTTCTTGATTGATATATTGTTTGCTTGCTTGATCATAATTTCGGCGTCGCCGCAACATGTTTTTGGCGCCGTTGCCTGGGTTTTTGTTTCATATTTTCTTAAAATGCTCATTTTAATGTTTGCTACCTAAATATGCTCGAAAGTGTTTGCTAAAAAAAACCACCAAAACTGACCAAATCAATCCAACCTGTTAGGAATACACTTTTTGTATAAGAAAGATTCGGTCACCCCAGACATGATTATGCATGTTTAGCTCGTAGTAGTTACAATAGTTAGTTAAACGTAGTTTAGAAGTAGATTAGTTCGCGGAAGAAGGACGGGTCTTTACCCACTGTATACCTGATCCGCAGCCCAAGTGGCACGCCCTAGTGGCAAAACTCATGTACATATAAGCCCTCTCCATCCTTGGAGAGGGTAAGCCTTCTCTCATAATCTCATTTTCTTTTTTTTGGTTTTCTCTCAAGGCTTCATCTCTTTCTCTCTCTAACTTTCTCTCTCTACATTTCTTTCTCTTCTTTCTTACTTGCAACGAACCAAAACCATAAGTTCTATGTGTGTTTCGTGAATATCTAGTGTTCTAAAATTGGTATCAAGAGCCATGGTTACATCCTAGGGATTGTAGGACTTGTGGTGTATGGTTTGTTTTGGTTTCTATTAGTTTAGGGTGGTTTTAATTTGTCTTGAGCTTGTTCGTGGTGATTCTTGTGTTCTTTCTTGTACTTCTTGGATTAGAGGGGTTAGATTTATCTAGGTTATCAGTTGGTTTGGCTAGATCTCACCTTTGTGAAGTGTACGAATGATTTTGGACAAGTTTCTTGTCAGTGGTTTTCTCCTCGGTAAACTATTCTTGTCAGCGGTTAGTTTGGGTTTTTAGCGGTTTGTGTTAGCGGTTAGGACAAGTAGTGGAGCGAACATTACGGTGTACTTTGTACTGTTTCAGCGGTTAAATTTCAGCGGTTTACTCTTCAGCTGTTTCAGCGGTTAAATTCCAGCGGTTTACTCTTCAGCGGTTAAGTCACCAGCGGTTTACTCTCCAGTGGTTACTTTACTAGCGGTTACTCTGTCAGCGGTTACTATTGTCAGCGGTTTAATAATCAGCGGTTACTATTCCAGCGGTTAAGTTTCAGCAGTTATTCCATCAGCGGTTTACCCTTCAGTGGTTACTTTACTAGCGGTTACTCTGTCAGCGGTTACTGTACCAGCGGTTTACTTATCTTAGCGGTTTTCCTGGTTGACTTTAGTAAAATCCCGGGAAAGAATCGATTTCTCGGTTTAAGTCACGTGTGTTGTAAAATCCCGTCTAAGACCTTGTCATCATGACTACTGTAACATCTATTGATGATATCCAAGCTGCTGAGTCTGACACTCGACCTCCAATGCTAGAAAGAACGGACTATGAGTCTTGGTCACAAAGAATTCGCTTGTATTGTCAAGGCAAAGAAAATGGGGAGAACATTCTGAGATCAATTGATGAAGGGCCATTCCAAATGGGCACTACCAGAGATGTTATCTCCACTGGTGATGATGGGACAGTCACCCTTGGAATTGACAGACCTCGTACGTACAATGATCTGAATGAAGCTGAAAAGAAACGATATGATGCTGACATTCGTGCTTCAAACATTGTGGTACAAGGGCTACCAAAGGACATATACAAACTGATTAACTTCAACACTGAGGCCAAAGCTGTTTGGGACAATGTCAAAATGTTGCTAGCTGGTTCAGAATTAACAAAGGAAGATCGTGAGTCTCAATTGTACGATGAATTCGAGCACTTTAAGATGAACCCTGGTGAAAGCATCAATGATTACTATGTCAGATTCCACAAGCTTGTGAATGACATGAGAATGATCAGAATGACAATGCCCAACATCCAACTCAACTCAAAGTTCGTCAATAACATGTCGCCAGAATGGGATCGATTTGTCACGGCTGTGAAGCTAAACAAAGGTCTCAGAAACACCAACTATGAGCAACTCTATGCTTATCTACAACAACATGAGAAACATGCCATGTATGATCGTCAGCTAAGAGAAAAGTTTCATCCCTCAAATGATCCTCTTGCTCTAATCTCCAGTGCTCAAGGTTTCAACCAATTCTCAGCTGACTTAATCAACCCTCCAATCACTACTCAAGCAACACAGAATCAGTCTTCTCTTGGTCAAGCCTCAATGCAATCAGCAAGTGTCAAAACCAACTCACAAGAATCGGGAAATTCCTACATGGACAAGAGAATTGATAACCTCTCCAATCAAGTCTCTCTACTGGTTCAACACTTCAGAAGCACTCTTCCTCAAACCAACAATCAACTCAGAACCTCATCTAATCCACGTAATCTTGCTGTTGTGGAAGATGGGCGTGTTGTGGTTCAAGGAAGACAAAATGTCCGAGGAAATGCTCAGAACAGAATGGGAAATGGCAATCAAGGACAAGGAAGGCAAATCAAGTGCTACAATTGTGGTGGGCTAGGTCATATTGCAAGAAACTGCACTGAACCAAAACGTCCTCAGAACTCCGACTACTTCAAAGATAAGATGCTGTTGATGCAAGCACAAGAGAATGGTGTTAAATTGGATGAGGAACAGCTGCTCTTTCTTGCTGGTGATGAAGGAAACTCCTTTGATGCTGATGTGGATGATCAACCAGTCCAGGATCTTGCTCTAAATGACCCGAACATCTTCCAGGCTGAAGATTGTGATGCATTTGATTCTGATGTTGATGATGAACCTACTGTACAAACCATCTTTATGGCCAAGCTTACATCTGCAGTCACATCGGCAAATCAATCAGGATCTTCCAAATCATCCATCATTTCTGAGGTACTCAAATTATATGACACATATGAAACAAGTGCCATTCCAACGATACTCGATGTGGTTCATCAAACTAGTATTGTCACGCCAGATGATGTTGGTTTGAAAAACACTAATGTTTTCTCAAAACAACAACATATGGATAACAATAAAGAGTCTGATGAATCTAGTAGAGCATCTGAAGATACACATGTTGACGATGTGATGCACAATCAAAGGACTCATAACGAAGTAAAACATACCGACACTATTGATTCAAATTCTGCTGATATGGGTAATAGCAATGTTGTCCCATATGAGCAATGCTTGAAACAAAGTGTCGAGACTGCTTTACCAAGTAATGACTCTTCCGTTAATAATGATACTTGTGAATATGATGAATATACTGCTGTTATACCTGATGATACCTTAACCACTAGGATTAATATTCTCAAAGATCAGGTGAATATGTATCAACAATGTGCAAAATTTGAGTTAACCGAACGTGAACAGAAAATGAATTGGCAAATGTGTACATATATTACCAAAAGGAATTTAAAGGAAGAAGAGTTAAGAGGGGAAATAAAATCTTTGCAAAATCAAATCGATCAAACTATTAAACAAAAACAGGAGATTCAAAACAGTGTCAACACACTAAAATTAGATTTTCAAAGTAAGGAAGCCAAACTTCTAAACGATTTTTCCTAATTAAAGGCCTTAAAGAACAAGCTTGAAAACAAATTGTACATACAAAACCAAACCATTCAAACTGCTCAAATGATACAAAAGCACATTAAGCTTCGTGATAAACATAGTGATAAGGATATAGGTGTGCCTAAAACTAATTATCTTAGGAGCGTTAGTGCCTCTCAACCTGCCTTATATGACTATAATGTGATGCTTAAGCCCAATCATGAATCCCCTGATGTGCGTGATACAGAAGAAATTGTTGAAATTGAAACAGAAAATAGGAAAAGACTTGAGGATAAGATGAAGGATCCCATGTGCATAGCAAATCGTGTTAATATCAAGCCCCATAACTACTATGAGTAGAACCGATTAACTGTCTTTGTACCCCAAACTAGGTTAACCCCTGAACAGATTTTTTGGGCTTTAGATGTGGAAAAAATGAAAGCTGAACTTCTTATGGATACCACTCCCCTTAAGTTTGCTAAACCCACGGTGTATCCTCCCAATACACCCATGAACCTAGTTCAGATAACACTTCCCACTCAATGTAAAACTCTTATTAGCATTTATGTACTGTATCAAATGTTTGCGGATTTTGACAAAACGTGTAAAAAGAGGATTACTCCAACGGGAATTATTGAGGGGGAAAGGGGTTTTGAAGTAACAAAAGAATGTTATCTCACAAAAGTCATTCCGTTTTTTAAATAAATCAGAAACCATCTTGAATACATGGAAACGTCCCTTAAACAAGAGATCAATGAAACGAAAGAGGTGTTTAAAAACAAGGAACGTGAAGGAAAACAAACTGTAATGGATCTTCAACATAGTGAAATTGCGAGGAAGAATGCTCTCATCATGAATGATAATTTGATTGCTATGTGCATTGCTCAAGATGTGTTTTATACTGCTACTGATTCTTCTTTAACTGCTTCCCAATTTCATGATATGTCTGTTACATTAAAGGTTTTCCAGAATCGTGTTGTTGAGCTTGAGGGGGAGAATTTAAAACTGCGCGAAAAAATTCAAAAAGATGATCATGATAACATGGTCAAGCAATTTTCAAAACTAGAGGTTGATAATCTTAACTTGCAATTAAGATACCAACATCTAGAAGAAAGAATTAGAAACTCAAATGCCAAGACATCTTCGGATGCTCCTGAATTTGATGCATATTTTGAATTAGCCAAAAGGGATGAAAGAATTCAAGCTCACACTAACACGATTCGGAAACTGAAGCTTCAAATTGCACAATTTAAGACGAATAAATGTGATGTGATTGATAATAAATGTGATGCGATTGATACCCAGAAACCTCCGTGTTTAGATTCTCAATATCTTCAACTTCAAAATGTCATTAACGACTTGAAATACGAAAATGATTGTTTTCAAGCTGAAAACTCTAAAATCAAACAACATTACAAAGAGTTACATGATTCGATGAAGATCACACGTGATAAAAACAATGAAAAGATAACTTCTTTGCTTAAAGAAAATGAGAATCTAAAGACTCAGGTGAAAGGGAAAATGCCAGTCACTGCATGTGATTGCAGTCTCACCAAAGCGGCTAAAACAAAAAGAACTGATGTTGATGCCATTAATATTCCTCTTCCCCTTAGGAATAATGCGTTTGTTCATAGTGAGTACCTTAGGTATCTCAAGGATTGCCTAGATATCCTCTGCGAAACTATTGAAGAGGTTAGAATAGTGAGTCCTGCGGACATTGGCATCCGTGATGTGTATTATCTCACCAACAGATCATATGAGCTCTTAGATTATGCCATTGGTACATGTCCTAAAGCTGTTTGCATGCGTGATAAGTCTAATGATTTTTCCTCTAAGGTGAAGAACAAGCATGTTGCCCTTAAAGTGCCCATAACATCACCAAAACATAACACATCAGATGCCAGAAATCATACATCAGTGTCTCACTCTAATGTTCCCATCATTAATTCTACAGGAGTAAAAGCTGTCACTAATGCTAGCGGGTCAAAGCCTAGTTGCAATACAAGGAATGATAGGACATCGCCAGCTAAAAGTGCTCAAGGAAAGAAAGTAGAAGACCACATTAGGAACAATAAGACTGATATGAACATTGAGAATCGTGTTGATTCTAGTATTAGCTCTAGGCGTACTGTAATTAATTCGAATTCTAAAACCAGTTGTGAGATCTGTAATAACTATTTAAATTTTGGTAATCATGATGTGTGTGTTAAGACATGTTTGTATGCTTCTAAAGTATCCCCTGGTTGTCATACTGTCTATTATAATTGTGTAAAACATGTTTGGAAAGCAACAAGAAGGAAGTTTACTAATGTTGGCTATCATTGGAGACCCACTGGAAGAATAGTGTCTATAGGAAGTCATTCCCCCTTTGCCAAACAGTCTAATCCTAAGTTTCCCAACAATAGGATTTGGAAGAATTCTGGTAGAACTTTTCCTATAGGAACCCAAGGCGCTAACCATAAGTCTAGTTCTCCAGCATGTCATGTTAAGACTAAGGACACTATTAATTCATCCTATTCTGTTGTATGTGCTAACCAATCGGAACCCACTTTTTGTTGGGGATCCAAGTTTGTCCGTTATCCATATCTGTCTGATTTCAAATGCAGGTCGTACAAATCGCCCTGTGGTATTTGGACTCAGGCTGCTCAAAACATATGACGGGGGATCGCTCGCGGCTCAGAAATTTCGTGAAAAAGTTTATCGGGACTGTTATATTCGGGAATGATCATTTTGGTGCAATAATGGGTTATGGAGATTATGTGGTTGGTGACAGCGCTATCTCTCGGTTATATTATGTAGAAGGTCTTGGGCACAATCTATTCTCCATAGGTCAATTTTGAGACTCAGATCTAGAAGTTGCCTTCAGAAAACACTCTTGTCATGTTAGAAGATTGGATGGTATGGATCTCTTGAAAGGCAGACGTGGCACAAACCTCTACACTATATCCATTGAAGACATGATGCAATCATCTCCAATCTGTCTACTATCTAAGGCTTCCAAAACCAAGTCTTGGTTGTGGCATCGTCGTTTGAACCACTTGAACTTCGGTTTCATCAATGAACTTACTCGTAAAGATCTTGTTCGAGGCATGCCCAGGCTGAAGTATGAAAAAGATCATCTTTGTTCCGCTTGTCAGCTTGGTAAAAGCAAGAAGCATACTCACAAACCCAAAACCATCAACACCAACATGTGTTGATGACTACTCTCGTTTCACATGGGTCAAATTCCTCAGATCCAAGGACGAAACACCTGAAATCATCATCAAACTAATCAAGCAGCTGCAAGTTGGACTCAATAAAACAGTCAGATTCGTCCGCACAGATAATGGAACAGAGTTTGTCAATCAACAACTTACTCAGTTTTATAAAGATCTGGGAATTAGTCATCAAAGGAGTATACCTCGAACCCCTCAGCAGAATGGAGTCGTTAAAAGACGAAACCGTACACTTGTAGAGGCAGCACGAACTATGTTGATCTTCTCCAAAGCTCCTATGTTTCTCTGGGGAGAGGCAATTGCAACGGCTTGTTACACTCAGAACAGATCACTAATACATCCTCTTCACTGCAAAACTCCTTATGAGCTAGTGCAGGAAAGAAAATCCGACCTCTCTTTCCTTCGTGTTTTTGGTGCATTATGTTACCCAAACAATGATAGCGAAGATTTGGGAAAGCTAAAGGCAAAAGCTGATATTGGAATTTTTGTTGGGTATGCACCAAACAAGAAGGGTTATCGAATCTACAACAAAAGGTCCCGAAAAATCATGGAAACCATCCATGTCACGTTTGATGAGCTGACCGAGCAAATGGTTCCTGAATACTCCAGTTCAGGACCCGCATCTAATCTTTGGACTCCTGGACCCATTAGTTCAGGACTTGTAAATTCTTCCACCACAGATGCTCCTTCTGTGCCACCTACCAGTGAGGACTTGAAGAAATTGTTCGATTCAATGTATGATGAGTATTTTGAGCCTCAACAGAGAGTCGAACCTGAACAACAAGTCATAGGTCCTGATGCTGCTGCTAATTATGAACCTCAACCCACAAACAGGCCTTCCATCTCCATCTCTCTTAGTCAGAATGCTCCATCATCTAGTCATACCAATCACTCAGATCAACACTCTTCAAATCCTCAAGAAGAAGCATCTGATAACACCTTTGAAGTGAATCCTTTTACTCAACCACCTGATGAACCTTTTGTCAGCATATTTGCTCCTGAACCATCTACTTTGGCAACCTCCTCAGAAGA
>LBNU01001128.1:361240-406142 GCA_014162995.1 Artemisia annua | reverse complement strand
AAATATTAATACCGCCATTTCTGTCCATATAATTATTCAATTTGGGGATAACCGAAACCCGCGGGAAAACCCGAAAAACCGCTGGCTGGATTTTATAAACCGGCGTACCCATTCAGGTTTTGGGGCGGGTTTGAGGTTATGGATTTTTTCATAAACGGGTTACGGGTCGGGTCTCCACTAAAACCCGACCCAAACCCTGACCCGTTGCCATCCCGTAATTGTTTGGCATATTTTACTATAGTGAAATAAGTTGTGTAAAAAAAATGCCTCAAAAAGTGGACATGTTGAAAGAAAGCGTTGTAAGCTTATTAAAAAAAGGACCGAAGTTTTCGATAAAGTTGTTATTGATTGATTATTGTAACCATATTTTCTTATATCTTCAAATTTAGATGTAATTTAGTATACATTGATTTTAATTCTTAATTTTGGCATAATAGCCATTGTGATTTTATTGGTCTTTGTAAGTGAATGATACCATTTAGTGTTTATCATTTAAGACAATCAGAAGTTCTTGTGCCTTTGATATATTCCGGTTACAAATGCATGAGTTTTATGCACATATATAACTGTTAATTTGGTGAGCCTTGTGAGTATTCTAGTGATAAATTAACGGTTAATGAATTACGAACATAGTAAAATATTTAGACATTGAATATAGAACAAAAAAAAGTTAATGGTAATCCGATAAGTTACTGAAAAATAAGTGAAAAACGTACCAATTTTTATATTTAATTAAGTTTTATTTATTTTTTTTTTGGCAATTATGGATACATGGCCCCTGGCCCACAAGGCGTAGCGAGCCCACACAACCAGGTTGGGTCCAGCCCAGAAGGTAATGGTACCCTTCCCTTTACGCAGGCGGGAGGAAACCCCTATCGCCCTAGAGAATACTCAAACTTGAGACCTTGTCTTGGAGCGTAAAACCTCCATACCGCTAGACCAGAGGCCCGTTGGTGAATTAAGTTCTTTTGGCAGGTGAATCTTAAACTTGCATTAGAACAACAGATATTCTAAAAGATCATCTAAACTTACATTAGAACTACAACCACATTCTTTAACAGGTGCCGAGAGGAAAACACACGACAAAATTATTAATCAAAATTTAAGGTTGGGCCCTTGATCATGAGAATCTCCGAACCTATTCTAAGCGACCGGCCAAAAAACCAAATCGATATTTAACCGTTTTCTTGATGTGCTCCCGCTCTAGCCAAATTCTGATATTTACGTGGTCACTTTTCCATCACCATTGCTGGTCCGTGGTTTCTTCTCCATCGTCGTTGTACTTTTAGTACATTTTTGTTGCAAAACATATTGCTAGATTTAGAAATATACGTGTAAAAATAGTGCTAATATATGGCAAACATTATAATTAACCACATTATATTAGAGAGTAGTATAATATATATAAAAAAAAAAATTTGTGTATAACAAAAAAATTTAATTTCCATATCCAACCTCTTTAGAAAAATCAAGAATCTATACATATACTTCTTGCAAATTTGGTTAAATGAATACATGATATCTTTCAAAAATCAATCTCATACTAAATTTAGTAAAGACATAGCAAAGTCCCACCAATGTGGCTTCTTTTACTGACATGGATGATCCTACAAAAAGAAACATTATAGTGAGCAACTACATACTGTACTATGTCATATTGAAAATGATTGCCCATTCCAAAATATATTTCTCAATAATGATAACGAACTGGCAATTTGACACAACAGTGGAAGCAGATGTAACCCAAATATCAGATCAAATACTAAAAATTATTTATATAAATGACAACATACTGAATAATGACATCTAATTTCATAAGTCAAAATCAAGAGGGTGTTCGGGCTCTTTTTGTAATTGTTTATTGCCAACTTAGAAGCAATTCCAAAACAACTTATATACTTGGATTTATCAAATAAGCAGTTTGAATAAGCAATCCCCAAACATCCTCATAATTGCTCATCCAATGTATCAAAACACAATATAGATTTCGGTTTTACCTTAAGATATTTCGAAGAGGTCCAAAAAGATGGTAAATCAGTAAGCACTAAGATAAGCATCTTTTTGGACTTTTTCTATTTTGCAACTGCAATAAGCCATTACGGTCCCAATATAAGCTAAAGGGGTGTTTCATATTGCAATTAACAACCTCTATCTACCATTTAGCTTTAAATCTCAAAAGATTACTGAAGGTAACTTTAGACAAATACAACTTCAGATAGATGAATTGCTGAATACCTGGCTCTCAAAGTACGAACATAGACCAATTTATTTACACAATCAATTACTCCGCATACGGTTTCCACATCTTCGCATTCAAACTCTGTAGTCCCGTGACCCCTAAAAAGGTACATGATCATTACAAATACAATTTTGGCAACTTTTTCATCCATTTGACACTTTCATTATATGAATGACACCATGGCATAAACAATCACACTGTAAGATGTGCAATGAGCAAATACTTACGGTATCTCTACATTCACCTGAATGAATAAAAAGAAAATGTTAAAAAGGAGTGACGACAATCATCAACTTGACATGTAAGCATTTGTAATAACATGTGTTGAGAGAGTGTGACCTGTGGCATGGCATAAGGTAATTAGGAGTAAATCTCGGCTCCTCTTTTTCGATAGAATACGATTCTTTCTGTGGCGACAACTGGCTGGTTTGTGAGAATTGTTCATACCAACGAAAAATATAGCATAGTACACGGCCCCAATGACAAAGATCAAATCAGCGCTGTTCTCCCTGAAATTGTTAAATTTAAGTAGGCATCATATCTTAAGAAAGGTCTATTTACAAATTAAAGTGCAACAACAGCTAAGTCCCATGAGATGAAGATGATATGCAAAGATATTATCATACTAAAATCACCCTTTATGCCTAATCTACCTTAATAAGAGTAATAATATTTGTATAAGCTTGTCTACATTACATATAAAAACCACTCCACTGGTATTCATCAATCTCAGCTTGAATTACACTCAAGTACGTAAATATTAAGTATTAAAGCATCCAAGACATGTGACAGCAAATTTTATTACTAAATAGTCAATATGACGCACTAAAAAAAATCTTGTTTCTAATGCCTGTAATTAGATGAAGGGAAGATGATATGCAAGTACATTGTCATAATAAAATCAGCCCCTAAGCATAATGTATCATAATAAGAGTAACAATCTTTGTATGAGCTTTTTTTAAAATTCTTAAAACTACCCCTAAAAAAGACATATTGAGGGTTTGCAGCATGTGCCTGTGCAGCTTGCCACACAACTTTAGAATGTGTAAACTTGATAACTATAGTCGAAACTTATTGCAAAAGATTTACCAAAAAAATTAGCAATAAGAAACAGGATATGTAATGCTTACATGTAGCAGCATATGCACCCGCTACATAAACCATAATAATTAGAATTTGCAATCGGTGTCTGCTCCTTTAACATGAAAATTACTTTTAATGTGGTAGCAGCTGCAAAAGATCAACAAATTGTTTAGAACTTACTACAGCTCAACGAAATCCGAATCCGTTTAGAACTTGATATATTATTAAAGATCGATTAAATAAAAAGTATATCATTTGTCGTCAGTGGAATTAGGCGTTAAAGGAAAGGACCTCAGATTTTCGTACACCTGTACATCGTAATGGTGAATTTGTTGCCTAAATCTACTATAAATAAAGCAATGTATCAAACCCAAACACCCATCGATCATAACAAAATATTCACAGTAAATATTTTGAGGGCGTTGCCCACCTTACTTTTTTGTCCTGCTTCTAATTGTTGACGCATATCGTAACCTGAAGTTGCTACAGTTAACTAATTGACCATCGTTATTATTAAATTGGTACTCTCTTTTTGCTCTCATATTTTTGAAATTATGTACATTTAAAATAGGAATACGTTAGATAGGAATACCTTGACATTTTATTAGCAAGGTCATGACGAAATTTAAATTTGCCGCATAGGCATTGTTACCTTTTCACCACTCAACGGTTTGATCTTGTGCAGTCCATAAAAACTTACTTATCAGCTGAAAACTAAAGAGCAGCATAAGTATTTGCTTTGGTTTTGCCTTGAATCAGCATCATCATTGTTCGAAAGACCTAACCTCTTCACTGATTACTCTTCGACACTAACTGCTCTAATATTTTCCAAATCAAATTTGTTCACCACCAACATCCTCATTGGCTCTGTGTCTGGATGAGCTGCAAGCAGATGATAGAAATTTATTATGAGCAAGAGTAGACCTGAAAGTGATTGCTACCTTCCTTAAATGTAGGAAAAACTGTTCCGATGCCCGAAAGACTGAAAGAATACAGAAGTACATGAGTGCTCATTGTTCATTAAGGCTGTTTTGAATTGGGGTTCCACTCATGAGCAGATGTCTGGGCACGATATAGTGCTGTTTAAGAACATTATACAAAACTTGAAATGGATTAAGTAATCAGTAAGCTCAAATCTACCATAAGGAGAAACATCGAGCCACGTTTCCTTTTGCTTTTTCACTATCAGAACTATATGTTCACATAAAGAAAATGTATAAAATCCGACCATAAGATAAAACATACATGAGCAATTTAAGTCACAAATAATCTAATATTTTTAAGGACCGCTAGGGGGTGTTTGGGATTAACCACTCTCTGTGAAAATGGGAAGGAAATTAAGACTTGTAACAGCAGCAACCCAAGAAATGCGAAGCGCTACAGATTGGGTCACTTTCTTGTGCCAACAAGTTTTTCCTATACTATTAGTCGTTAGTTACTTACATGTGCATTAACAGCAGGATTGCCAAAATTTAAGAGGAATTTAAAAAAAGGAAAAAAAATTTTTTTAAAAAAAAAAAAAAAGACCCCTACAATCACGGACATATTATGCTTCTATAGTAGTGGGAAAAGCGTTCATGACCAAAACCCAATACCATAATATCTAGCTAAAGACCGGACCCTAGTGTGTTACCATTCCCGCATCCATACATAGTTTTTAATTTTAGGGATTCCCCATCCCCATTACCGGTCGACCTAATGATTCCCTGGTCAAAGCAGGTTCGGATATCGGATTCTCTACCGGGCACATTTTTTTTTTTCCTATCTCTAACACATGTGACTTTTAACTTGTTCAACCGGCTTAAGTGATTTTTACTTTTAGCTATATCAGTTATTTGATTCGTCTGAAATTGAAACGAAACTCAAGCCCACCCACTCATAAGTGAATGGTTTTAAATTGGCACCTCTAACCCACTAAACTGCACTATTTTTACCTGTACAATAAATGACCCATTTTTACCTAATACCAAATCCGTCTAGCCTACCCAATTTACAACCTCATTCTTCACTCAATAACTATATAGTAAAAGTATCTAGAAGTAACTCATCATAATCTCAATTTAATGCCACCGTGTTTAGTTACTTGAAGTCTTACCATATCTTTGACTTACCAACGTAGCAACCATAATATTCATAGTTGAAAAAATAAGATTACTTTAAAAGAATAAGGGCAATAAACTACTCAAGAGTCAGCATACCTGCCACTGTATTAACTTTGTGAATTTCAATATATCAGCTGCTTTTTCAACACTCTCTACCTCTACATGTGTTGTATTTGAAAAAAACAGTGATCACTGATTCTGATGTATTCACAATGATGTCTCGTGTAATAACATGGTATGCAACCACCCCAGTTACGTATTGCATGAACACCAAGTCCAATATGATCTACTGGTTTTTGATTCTTCTCTACTTCAACTTCTGCACCATGTGTTAGACTTTTAAAAAGACATATGATTCATCAGTCAAACACCTTTAATATAATCTATTTACAACGGAACTATAATCTCATATAGTTGTATTTGCACTGATTATTTACATAGGATCAGTAACATAAGTTTTTTCCTAAAAAATAAGATGGTTAAAGTCATATAACACATGACATAAGTGATAAACAAAAAAAATCGTTGTTTAGTATCCATGAGCACTCGTAAGTTCTGATCCGGTATATGGGGTTATATGATATCATAACAGCAAAGTATCACAATTACTTTCATATACAATAGCGGTCAACGTCATTCCCTGTCACGAATACACATAATATAGGGGAGTAGCCCGTAAATGAATGGGAAAAAAAGATGAAAAAGGTGACAGATACGTGTACCTGAGTGTCTGTCAATATTAGTCTTTTGTACGTTTTTCCAGAGTGGCTCAACTGAAAGTGACCATTTTCCACACCTGTATAAGAACGGTCCATGATTGTTTTTTGATGTGGAGTTATGCCCAGTACATTTGAGAGTCGCCTTGACATGTTACCTTCAAGTGAAAATTTACATACAATTAAACATTTAATAGTTAACGCATTAAAAAAAAAAAAAAAATAAAATAAAAACCTAGAATNAAAAAAAAAAAAAAAAAAAAAAAAAAAAAAAAAAAAAAAGGCTAGAATTATAATAGTAGACATATGCTAATTCATGCCATAACAACAAAAATACCAAAAGTGTAGGCTGCAAATTATGTCTTAGAAATTCCAGCAGTTAGAAAACGCCAAATAAAAAAAGAATTACCAAATAATTTATGAAAGTCTATTTACGTTTACGTGTTGTCAGTTTGTCCTTCCCAAAGCTTAAAAAACCTTGCTCCACAACAAAAAATCCCGAAACCAATATTTTCAATTGGCATTGATATAATAGGAATATTTCGTTCACCTGCGAAGTCACAATGGTAATAAAAGTTCAAAAAGAAATTTTTCTTGCAATATACAGAAGAGAATATGAAACGAACTCGCGCCTTAATTATGGTTCTCTTATGGCTTTAAACGCGAACTCATCAACGCTTCTTGTCCCTCCAACCATTTTGTCCCGGTAAGTCCCTCTTCAGAACCTGTCAAGAACTGTACTCAATTAGAGGTTGTGAAGTAATTTTCTTAACCTCCAAATGAGGCGGCGACTCCTTCAGTTTGAAAATAACACAGTAAAAAGGCACTTGCTATGGTGCCACCTATCTTGCCAACTCTAATCACAAAAGCAAATTTCACCTTGTGAGGCTACAATGCATTCCCACTCCTTGTTACAAAGTTCAAGTTCCTGATGCGTATCATAAAACCACTAAATGGTTGAACTTTGATCACAATTTAACATCATATACTATGACCCTTAAATGCATGTTTAGATGTAGAAAAAAAATTAAAGCTTACCTCCTGTAAAATCAATGCAAATGAGAAACCATCCACTGTGTTATTGTAGTCTTCACTTCTGAATACCTCTGGTGCAACATATGTCCCTGTTATAGCAAATAACAAACTCAAAAGACTTGCAAAACTCAACATATATATGTTTTCATACAGTCAAGACTCTAACTATGATATATTAACTTCAGAACGTTGTAAAAGTGATGTGAGAGAACAGAGAAAATTAAGAAATTTTCAAACAGAAGACTCACATGTGGTGTCATGGTATGACATGTTCCTTCCCTGTTTAACCCTCTTGCTCACTTTTAGTATGGTGCAAAAACATACTTCACTACTATTTCCAAAGACATCGTATATACCTACAAAGAGATAGGAGGAATAGCTATTTAATGATACACTTACCAAGGCTCAAGATCTCCGTGAATAATTGGTTATGGTTTATTCTCATGCAAATAGTTCATCCCCCTAAGGATTGACAAAAGAGCATCATTACTTAAAATTATATAGCATTTATAAATATATGTGTTAGGATCCAAATAAAATAAATGACACTAATATGAGTACCTTGCTATATCCATGGCAAACTTTAGAACTTGTATTGGCTTTATTGCTTCTATCCTCTTTAAAAATAGACGAAGATCACCTAGCAAATTCAAAATCGATATAAATAAAAACGAAAAAAAGCTTCATAATGTTTCTTTAACTGAATATCACCTGATGATATGGATTTCTTGTCACCTGAAATAAGGTAAAATAAGTTAGTGTCTTCGACTCTTTGTAATGATTTTAGTGAAGTAAAATAGAAGAGCAACATATAGAATAGTTAAATGTAACATTTCCTAGCATTGCATCTTATATTCAGCAATATCAAAACAACTTGTACACACCAAGCTTTTCAATTGAGAAGTCGCTTCAGGTTATTTTAAAAGATATAAAGATAGCAATCATTAAATAACCAATAGCTACATACCTGCACTTTTAGGTCGGGGACCACCAATTCGATCCACACCGTTATCTGACGCATCCTTGATATAGGGGTTTTTCGACGATCTTCGACCTGATAATCTTTTTCTCAATCGGTTAATATGCACCTCCGATATTGTTCTTCATCATCGATTGAAGAGATTTTGATGAGCCGTCGGATATTGGATGAAAGGAACTGCACACTAATACGAAACATCTACGTTCCGCATCTGATACACCATAAACACGTAATACATTAAAATTGTCATGTGGTTATTCGAAAAATGTGACATCCTTATAAAACACATAACAAAACCTTAATGTAGTACAAAGGTTGTTTACATACCTTGATCGCGATAACCAATAACAAACATCTTACGGATGTTATTCTTGTATTTATTTTTAGCAATATGAGTTCTCTCTGAGCGACTATCAGAAGTGGAGGCGGCATGCATGAGGGGGTAATAAGAATAGTGTAATTTTTTTGACCTAATTAATGCTTGCAATTCCTTATTAATTGGACAGTTATGAGGTTAATTTAAATTGCTATACTTAATATCAATTATGGTTAGCAAATTCTATCACAATTGTTGGATTGCTCCAATGGTTAAGTTGCTTCATTAATTGTGATTAGAATCCCAAGTTCGAACCTTATCAGTCGTATTTTTTAAAAGTCACACGAATTTTGGGAAAAATATTAAACCAACGAAAAATGCAAATAAAAAAAATTAAAAATTATTTACATGGCAACAATGTGATGACATGGCTGATAATGAATTACATGGCAATGACTGGGCAATGAGGTGGCATTTACGTGTAACGCCTCCTGTTATATATAATATAAAGATATATATTACTACGTACTAAGACGATGAATACAATATACGGATGTTCCGTTATACACTTTCACACCATTCACCATCGCCACGAGCCATTGTCACGAGCTTTTCTAATAAATTACTTTTGAAACGTACGTACCACACAACAAGCAAGAAATACACAAGCACATGGTAACACATAACGTAAAAACCTTTTCAAATGAGTCAAACACTTAACACATGAACGTTGTACTAAGACATACCATACTTACCTAGGTCGCGTGTTGGAGCGGTTGCACTATTTACTTATTGACTAGCGGATTGCTATCTTGTAAGGTGAGTTTATAGTCCCATTTTCTTATAAGTACTGTTTTATAAACCTTGGTGTGAGAAACATGCAAAAACTGTTTTCATGGACCAAAACTGAACTTATTTTTACACACTAGTATGCGGAAACCTAAGTTTGCTTGAATCCCAATTTGCCCTTTATCAACACCGTCAATTCCTGCTGGGAAACACGTATGTTATAAATAGATCTATTGAGGGTGACTCCTCCGTTCGGTTGGCCATGCCATGGTCAAGGCGAACGTATACCATGACGACCTTTTGCCGAGTGACTGGGGATTATCACTCGCGGGCACTTATATTATATTTAATGCCTTTGACATTCTTTGTCTAGTTCGGTTGTTGAGCTTAGTATTGCATGCGGGTTTAGTGTGTACTTGCTGATTATTGCTATGGTCCATATGTGTTATTTACTTTAAACCTATAGACTCACCAGCGTTAGCTGACTTTTAGCATGTTTTTCAGGTGCTTAAAGTATGTTTATGTGCATGGCAAGGTCATAAGAATCTTAAGTGTTTTTACACAAGCGTTACTCTGAAAACTTTGGGACAATCATGTAACTGGGCCTTATTTTACAAAACTTAAACTTATGTATTACATTTGACTTAATAATTATGTAATATATTTTAAACGGATTTCTACTCCGTTCTCTTTATCTTGTGTTGTGATTCCTATTTCGTAGCACCCCAAATGCTTGTATGCTTCCGCGATTCTCTATTTTTGGGGGTGTTACACAAATAGATTGCCCCCAAATCATATGAGAGGTTTTCCCGAAATTTTATCTTAGGGTTTGGTTACAATAATGATTTAGCTGACATTCTTAGGTTTACATCATAAACATAAAAAATAAGCAATAATATAAACCAAATCGATTCAATACAATTAAAACTTACCAAAATTATTGGGTGGAATTCAGGATCATCCATGGTGATTTTGAAACCGATTGAATCAATTTTGTGTTTTTTGTGAATCAATTTTGTGTTTTTTGGAATTGGTGATTTAGAAATTAATTTGAAACTGATTTCATTTTGATTTTGAAACGCAATTGGTCATAGGTGGTGTTAATGCTTAACAAAAATAGGCTGACTTTGATGGATGAATCTCGACATTAATTGTAGAATTGAATTTAGAGTGATTGAGGGAGCGTAGTTTTAAGCGTATGCAAGAAGCTGTGGTTTTGCAAGGGCATTATGGGGATTGACTGAAAATTCAGTTTTTCCAATTTTTCACTTTTTCACTTTGACCATTTTTACATTATAAGTAGTTAAGATATGTGGCTAGAAATCATTCTCATTCTTCTCATTTTAGTTTTTCTTTTCACTGGATCTATTTGTAATAAATGGAAAAACATACAAAATGTTACTATTTAGCGGATAGAATTTATTCTCAATGGCTACGTTTGTCAAAACGTTTTCCAATGCAAGGGATGAAGAAACAATGAAGTTTAAAAGAGTTCAAGAAAAGATATTGAACGAGCTTTCGGAGTTGATGAAGTGTAATTTCATACGCTTTTAAGGGGTTATTTAGCCTCTAATTCATATAAATGTGATCATTTATTGCCATAAATCGTTTCTATTTGAGTTTTAGGTACTCGGAAAGCAAATGCTGAAAAAGAAGACAAGTTTCAGGCTTGATTTGATGGAAAAAACGAAGAAAATGACAACATCGAGAAAACCGCCACGAGAAGGGCTCGTGACGGCGTCACAACCTAGCAAGTAACCCCGTCACTGGGTAGACCTGACGGTTCAGGCTCTGGAGATGGCCTCAAGCTGACGGTGTCAAGACCAAAAATATGGAGGCTGAAGGTGTCACAACCCCAACGTGACGTCGTCACAACTAAGTTGGTGCAATTTTAAAATCCTAAGAGCCGGCGAGGTGACGACGTCACAACCTAACAAGTGACGCCGTCATAGATGTAAAACTATCCATTGTATTCATTATTAACTGTGAAAATTTTGGAGGAAAAACCCTAGACAATTTTCGACAGTTTTGCAGGCCTTTTGGTCATTAATGTCTTAATGTTTGGTGAAAGATAAATTATTTAATTAATCATCCAATCATGTTAATTTGTTAATGCTTGATTTCTTTTTTTTGCTTCTCTTGTCGTTACCATGCTAGGATAGATCACTTAGTATTTTCTTAGGATTGCATGAAACCTATTTATTGATTGTTGTGTTGTCGTCTCTTGACTGAATGATGTGTGCGTCTAGAGTTAGAAAACTGGCTAGGGAAAATATACTAGCTTGAAAATCCACTAAAATGTGACTAGTTAATTATGTCTTTGGACTAATTAATCTAAGTGAGTATTTAATGCGTAGGTAAGTCGAAAGTGTGCTTGACAATTCATATAGGCGTCGTACACTGAGAATAGTTCTATAGATGTGTGGCCTGATCATCCCACAACCACAACCAGTAATAAGGAATACTCCACATTGCGTTTGACAAGGACGTGACAATTCGACAACATATATGATTTAACCAGGCCGTAGTGAGATTCTACATAAATATGTTGTTCCTCTTATAAGAAGTTCACCAATTTACTTTTCTTGTCATTAGTTTAATTTAGATTAATTAGTAGTTAAAAACTACCTCTTCTAAACTCGAGATTTTACTTGCTTTTAATTAAATATAAAATACCAAAAATAATCTTCCTTCAACCCTTAGGTTTATTTCCTCATACATTTCGAACTTACCTCACTATTCGCTACAGAACCATCAAGACTACAATGATTAGGTACACTGCCTAGGAGGATTGTAAAACTTATTCGGGTTTGCAAAATTCTATTATCAAGTTTTTGGCGCCACTGCCGGGAATAGTCTAGGTTTCGATTTTCATTTTGTTTAGGTCTACTCACTAGATTCCTATCAAGTGAGATTTTTTTTTAATGTTTTTTTTAGTTTTCTCTTAGTCTATCTTTTTCTTTTTGTTTTTGTTTATAAAACTTTTCCATTAACTATTTCATTAGCAATTATGGAGGACATGAATCCACCAAATGCTTTACTCGATCACCACTTTGGTGATTTCTTTGAACTTGATGATTTAGATCTCAATAATGAGCATGAAAATGGACCTTTTTATTTTTCGAATTCCAATAAGGATTTAGAATTTGGAGAAGTAATTGATGAAGTAGGAACTGAGGGTAAGATAACTCCCCCTCAATATTTTGACCCAAGAAACAAAATAGAAAAAGGCAGCCTTTTTAACATGGAGTTTCCTTGTAAAATAGGTTTTAGGAGTTTTGATGCTTATCTTAATTCAAGTTTACCAATGAATGTGATTTCACGTGCTCTATACAACACAATTAAGGTTGATGAATTAGTCTATCGATGAGACAATCTTGTAGCTGTAGTTGAATCTATGCATGTTTTTGTAGGAAATTTTGCTTACTTGGTAGATTTTCTTGGAAGATTTATGAGAGTTTATTGACAACAAATTTACTCAAATTATATTTGGAAAACCTTTAAAGAAATTAACTAGGTTAGCTAAGAAGCTTGTTGAAGGTTTGATTACATTCTCAAATGGGATAGAAGACTTTTTATCAAATAGCATGTTCACACCATAGGTTTAAGAATTTGACAATTGAGGCATGCAATAGAATGACTCCCATTTCACTGTTAAATGAGAATGATAAAAGGAACGGACTTAAGTTTCTGTATGAAAAGAATAAGAGATATTATAAAGGATGCCTAGAGTTAGGAGATGAATATATGAAGGATGATGCAACTATTAGGTGGTCACATGTAGGCATGTGAGCATGCATGAGATGATGTAAGAGACATGACTTTGAGTCTAGCTACAAGACTCGTAAATAAAGAAAAGAGCTTCGTGGGAGGCAACTCATATTTATTTGTTTTATGTTTTTCATTCTAGTATTGTTTGTGTCATATATGCTTTCTTATAATTGTTTAATTTTCAATTGTTTTGAATAATTTCTAAAAATGTTTTATTTTGTTTTTAACTTCTTCTTAATTACATATAAAGGTATTTTACAAAAAAGATAAGTGTAGGGAAATTCTTATTTTGGTTTTAAAGAACGGAATTCAAACAAGAAAAAGTTTACAATTTATAACTAGCATATATTCTATCTTGTTTGTGTATTTGTTTGAGTTAAATGCTTGTACCGAGTCGAGATAATTTTTTACCGGAACTTACAGGTTTTAAAAGTTTGATATTTCAATAAAAAAAACATAAAGAATCTGTCAGGTTACCCTAACGACATCATCTTCACTGAGTGACGATGTCAGGTACTGTAGCTTTTATTCTTTTTAGATTTTTGTTTTGTGTTAAAATTTAATTTTTGAAAATTTCCAGAATTTTTAAATTTTCAGATTTCTGTAAAATTTATTTTGCAAGCATTATATCTTATTCGCTTTCTACTTTAATTAATAATGAATTCAATGCATTGTATATTATCAACCACTGATTTTATGTGAGATTTCGTTTGTGTTTTCTTAAGATTTACAGGTTATATTGGACAAGAATCGGATCGTTAGACTATTACATCTTATTAGATGAGGATTTGACGGTATTTTAGTTTTCCATTCATCCCGAGCAAATCAGAGGAGTACTAGTTTCTTTCATGTCTTTCTATTTTTCTCTTTACCGTTTTGGTACTTTTAGAACACAATGTTCAATTTAAGTGTAGGGAGGATAAAAGGGACACCTTAAAAACTAGCCATGCATTTGTTATTTTTTCTTGTTCTTAAATAATTGTGTAATAAAACGAAAGAAAAACTTGTAAAGGTGATTTTAGCGCAAATTAATTTTTTTTATGATATTTACAAGTGAAACTTTGGTCTTAATAAAGCGTCTCATGGATATAATCTATATAGCTAGCACAAAAAACCTTACCACTTAATTTGATCACTCAAAAAATGTGAGGTTCACCTTTAGATATATAGAAAAGCATTCATCTTTAATGCTTGAGAGTGTACTGGTATTATATAGATTTTATAACTTACTTTAGTAATGTATTCTGAGATCGCTAGTGAGATTACATTCGTGTGGTTAGGATTTACTAAATTATAAGAGGCATTAGGATTAACCCTTGTTTTTAGCCTACATTTGTTATAATTACATTGAGTTCATTGGTCAAGTAATTACCCCACGCCCTTGCTATTTACTCATTTTAGTACAAGATACCCCTAGTACACCCTTCTGAGCCTATCTTTTCGTGGTTCTTGTGATACTTTAGTGGATTTCGAAATAATAATGAGGAGCATTGTTTACACCCCACTGAAATGTTACACCCAATCACCTTAGCCTTCCTTGTATGCACTCATTTTTAGTGCATTATTCTGAAACCATATATGTTAAACCCTTAGTTAATTGTCTAATTGGTTTACACATTTGCTAAGTCGAGTCATATCTTGTAAATACAGTTTTGGGAAGATTTGGGACTTATGGTAGTATTATTATGGAGTAATGGGGAATAAAGTCAAACTATTACCCCCATATGTACGTTAATGTTTAATTACTACACATGTTTTAATCCTCGCAATACAAGTCATTAGTTAGCTTATATTTATGCAAAAATGCAAGTGTAGGGATGCAATTATAAATTCCGAGTTATCTGTTTTATTTATGTTATAGCAGATCAAAAGATGGCAGGGCAAAAGTGTATCCAAAAAAAATTTAAAAAAAAATAATAATTGCCATCATACTTATATTTAAGTCAAGAAAGAGTTAGAGTTGGTTTATCAAGTCTTGGCTTAGCAACGCCACTATGTACATGTAATTAGCTTAGATGATTAGCTTGCCACTAGTAAATTTCCCCATATCCTCAAAAACGTGTTTTCCTTACCCTTACACTTAACGTTACAACCCTATAAAGACCTATTTGATAGTCTATCATTGGTGCTTACACCAAAGCGATGTAGGTTTGATATTTTTTCAAGCCTATGATAATCTATTTGTGATATGATAGGTAGAGAGTGTTCGTTTTTCCATTTCCATATTGTTATATTACTTATACACCCGAGAGATGAGAGACTCCAAACACTTGATGTGAGGTGCTAGTATATAATTTATGTGCTTTTTATGACTACTGTAGAATGAGTTATATTGTAAACTATCTTTGAACTGATGCTAAATGCCCTCGAGCTTGTAATTTGATTAGGATAAAAGCATATTTGCTTGAGGACAAGCAAATCCCAAGTGTAGGGATATTTGATGAGGTGTAATTAAATACGCTTTTAAGGGGTCATTTAGTATCTAAATTCATATAAATGTGATCATTTATTGCCCTAAATCGTTTTTATTTGAGTTTTAGGTACTTAGGAAGCAAATGCTAGAAAAAGACAAGTTTCTGGCTCGATTTGATGGAAAAAACGAAGTAAATGACAACATCAGGAAAAACGCCATGAGAAGGGCTCGTGACGGCGTCACAACATAGCAAGTGGCGCCGTCACAGGGTATAGCTGACGCTTCAGGCTCTGGAGACGGCCTCAAGCAGACGGTGTCAAGACCAAAAATATTGAGGCTGACAGCGTCACAACCCTAACGTGACATCCTCATGACTAAGTCGGTGCAATTTCAAAACCTGATGCGGATTATTGCAAAACATAAAAAGTTTTACAATCCTCCTAGGCAGAGTACCTAGCTGTTGTAGTGTAGTATATGTAAGACATGGGGGATTGATCGTCCTCTAGGGGAATAGTGAGGTAGGCTAGAAGTGTATGATGAATTAAGTCTAAGGGTTGAGAGAAGATTATCTTTGGTCTTTTTATGTATAACTGAAAGAAAGTAAATCTCGGATTTGTAGGAGTTTGGTTTTTAAAACTAATAATCAAACTAAATTAAATCTAAACTAATATGCAGAAAAGTAAATTGGTGAAACTCGTATGATAGGTAAAGCGTATTCACTTAGAATTCCATTACTACCTAGTTATCTCTTATTGATTAGTCGAGTTGTTACGTCCTTGTTTAATTAGACGTTATATTCCTTAATAACAATCGGGGTTGGTTACTCCCTACTCTGTGAACTATGTTCTAATTAAGTGATGCCTAAGAATGCCCTTTTAACTCTCAATTTCCACAATGCAAACACAATTCATGCATTAAATACAATGAACATTAAGTTAATTAATAACTAAGCGTGTAGTCGGACGTTCAAGCTAGTAATATATTAGACCTAGCCAATTTTCCTACTCCTAACGCAAATCTTTTGGGTCTGAAAAAACGAGACAATTGTCTATAACAAGTATTTAAACATAAAATAGTCTTATTCACCTTCTGAAGGTCAGTGAACATCAAATCTCTGATAACGATCAGAGAGGATGTCACTTCATAACTATCAAAGTGAACCTGATAGTTATCAGAAGTGATTTACTCCCTGAGAGTTATCAGAGAACATGTCTCTTTAATTATTATTCAGAAGATGACTCATTGATAAAGAAATTAGTGAGTGTTGTATAAAGCTCAAATGCCTGTATGGCTTTAGGGAAGTTGAAGACCAACTGAAAAAACATCTCACAAACTAATGCGGTGTCATGGATTGATTTAAAAGGAGCCGAAGACAACACCAGAGTCACTGAGATCTGACAAATGTCTCTTTGACTCTGAAGACTTACTTTTGTATTTCAACCACAACCTCTGAATGCATGGGCGAGAAACTTCCTTGAGAAGATAAGTTCAAGTACTTATCGACATACGTAAAACAGGCATTGGAACTATAAGTTGTCAAATCGGAAAAGCCAAAAGTACGCTTCAGACTAGCTACTAAGCATGTGCCATTCTATAGCAAGTGGATAACTTACTATGCAACTCTAATGCAACCACTATTTCCCTTCCTATATAAACACTCGGTTGGAACCAAAGTTAAGTAGAGATTCCTACAAAGCAAATAATACAAAGTATTATGGTTAGAATCCTCCTCTCCTATAAACAACAAAGCAGCTAGCAGTCTTTTATTGTTTGATTTTGGAGAGTTTTATTTGTCAACTCGGGGGTAGTTTTCCGTAGGTATTCCTTGTAAATCTTTGATTCATTGATAATAAAATTTAGAAAAGGTGAAAAATATTCCAATGGTGTTATTAGCACCGAGAAAAAAAAAGTTTGTCGAAAGCATATAAAAGTAGGGGTGTAACACCGAGAAAAAAAAAGTTTGTCGAAAGCATATGAAAGTAGGGGTTAGCAATCCCGAAATCCTGAAAAAAACCGACCGAAAATGAGCGTCCCGAAACCGAACCGACCACACTCGGGTCGGGACTCGGTTTTGGTTTTTCAGACATTCGGGACTCGAGACAATCGGTTTCGGGTCGGGACGGGCCAAAAACCGAAAAAAATACAAACAAAACCGACTGGTTTTGGGATTCGGTTCGGGATTCGGGATTCGGTTTTGGTTTTCAGTTCCGGATTCGGTTTTGGTTTTCGAGACATTCGATTTCGGGATCAATCGGTTTCGGGTCGGGACCGGCCCGATGCTCACCCCTATATGAAAGTGTCAATTTATAGAAAGATAATTAAGTGCTCGTTACGATGGTGTAATTTTTGAAGATTAACAATTTATGGTTTTCTACAAATGTAAATTTTAAAAAAGAGGGGTGAAAGTGGTTTTAATTAGAAAAGATGGGTAGAAGAGGTGAATGTTAATGTTTATTAATGTTGCATCTTGTACATTAGATCAAATGATTTAATGAAAGATTAGTCCCTTAATATGCACCAAAATAAGAGTATGTAATTGAACTTTTTTCTCCTCTTATTTTACTTTTTAACTTGCCAAACAATTACGGAGTACTTCTTTCATCCCAAATTATATTTTCACTTTATTTTCCGGATAATCTCAAATTAATTACTAGTAATCATACTATCTTATAAAACATTTAGACCTTCTAAAAAAAGAAATACTTAAAATTCAGCATTACAAGTTCTTAAGCTAAAAGTACAATTAATTAAAACGTATTTTCTAACATTAAATACAATTACAAGTTTTTAAGCTAAAAGTACAACGAACTAAAACACATTTTCTAAAATTAAATCCAATCTTTAAATAAAAAAAAACTTAAAATTCAGCATTACAAGTTTTTAAGCTAAAAGTACAACTAATTAAAACACATTTACTAACATTAAATACAATACAAAGCACTATTAATGTGATCAAGATATTTATTGTAATTATTAATTAACTAGTCAATAAATACAATTAATGCAGTTATAAAAACACCCCTTACATAGCAAATACAAATTATCAAACATACTAGCTTAAAGACCCGTTGACACCGGGTTATTTTTTAAAGAAATAGAGAAAATGAGATGATAAGAAAAGTAATAACGTAAACATGTTCCATTTAAATTATGAAAGAAAGAATGAGACAATGCGTCAATTATCCGATAAGCAATTTAGTTTGTTAAAATTATACTAACAAACGTCCAAACGTTGGCGATTGTAAAATTGATTGTCTCGAACATAAAATGATTTGTACTTGTGATTCGAACCTTTTACTAACGAAAAGATGAATTTGTATGTTAAAAAGTTTATGCATCAAGAAATTAGGAGTTTGTAGCTAAAATTGTAGCTAAATCCCGTGTTTCCGCCCGAACATGTTTTGACCTATTGATCATTACCTGACCCACACATCTTGCCATCCTGAGAGGTTAACATAGCTAAAATTGTAGCTAAAGACCCGCGGATTCGCGGGGTTTTTAAAGAAATATGAAAATGAAATGATGAGAAAACAACGAACGTAAACATGTTCCATTAATATCTGAAATAAATAATGAGATAATACGTGAATTATTCATTGAGTTTGTAACAATTAAAATAATAAACGTCCATGTGTTGTCGTCTCCAAATTTGACGGTCTTTAATAGCAAATGACGTATAAGAGCGCTAATCAATTTAATAGCAAATGTCCATCCCTTAAACACCTAATAATCCATAGAAAATGTAAGTAAAAGTAGGCTATGATTGATAATATATTAGAAGTTCCATTATGATACACAAATTGATATCCTTTTATAACATGAAGTAAATTATTAGAACTCCCAAGATGATATATAAATTTGTATCCTTTTATAAGACCTCCGAAGTGGTAATATATATTTCTAACGGTTTCGAAAATTACTACGGAAGAAACATGAACAACAATTTAGACGCCTAACATACAAATTGATTCACTTTTTTACCATTTGTCAAACTAATTACTCAATGTGTCCCACCCATCCTTGTTCATGTATTAAAAGGTTGATCTTGGATCACCAAGTTTAACACCTTTTCACGCTACATACAGCAGATATATGCTCAAGAAGTAGCTCAAGACACATTATATTATCATCAACCGTCAAACCTGCAATACGTTATTACATTTGTGAAACCTAAACGACTCCTCTCAGGAGCCTCATCTGATATTCTGTTTTAGTATCGCTTTAAGAAACAACATTAATAATTGACCACTAATTGGATGAAAGGATAAACACTTGGTTTAAAACTATTAAAATAAAGAACGTGTATGTATCCGACTGGTAGACAATCTTGAAGAGGTGAGGTATGCAGCCAACCTCAAACACTCAAGTAACTCATGCTCATTCCGTGAACATCTAAAATTTCTAATTAAAAAAAAAGAGCAAATTCATGGATTTTGCTTACATCTTGTGATCGTGAGCCGACAATCAACTTACCAACCCGTTAACATTATATTGCAGTTGTGATTGATCACAGAAAACCGCCCTCTATCAGACCACTTTGATGATTGGTCACAGAATAATTTTGGTTTACTACGCGATTGTTTTGAGTAATCACTTGCATATGAAACATTCTCCTCCGCATTCCAGTTGGAATCATGGTCGATAGAAGGTGAGTGTAAACAGTGTATACTTTCTTATAGCTGAACAATATCAACAGCTTGAAGGTGATTGTAAAAATCTTGTATATCAGGAACTATTAGCATTGATGGCTGCAACAGTAACCAACAAAAAAAATCATACGCTAATATTATGATTTATGACATGCCAAGACTATGATACATTTTCATAGTAAAAAAAAGTAATATCTGATTATAGGACCTGCTTTAATGCACGTTTTAGCTTGTAAAAGTGTAACACCCCCATTTTCACGTTTCGCAGTGGATTTAGGGTTGGGGTATTACTTCATGGAATCACAGTTACAGTAATAGAAAACGATTCGAAAAGAGACGTTTTTATAAATAAGTTATCATTCATTAAAATATCAGAGTTTTATTAAGATGAGGTCCCGTGAATCTAAGTGTGAAATAGTGTTTGAATGATAACAATGTTGAAAGTCCTCCGAGTTCAGTGCAGCTTCCTGCCAAAGCTCCGTAATGGCTATATACCTAGGATACATGCTTAAAAAGTCAACACCAGGTGTTAAGTGAGAGTCATAGGTTTAAGTGATAGTGTGTGAATACAAGGTTAATAAAGCATGGACTACATTTTAATGCCCATGTAAAGTGGTAGTAACCGTATTTAAACAGTTGTATCTGTCAGTATTGTATGATCAGTACAATACTACAGATAGGGGTTGTTATTGCACTAAGCTCATGAACCACACCTTAACAATTCGGGTCATGTGGGCTGCAGACCCAAGATGAGGGGATGGGAAGGATAACTTGCCAAAGTTAATCCTTCAGTGGATTCAAGTATAGTACTTATTGGTACCACCCAGTGAGGTGTTAATACCAACGGGAGTTGTCAAACTCCAATAGATCTATCAACTATACTCGCGTTCGCGTGGGTAAAATATCCCAAATGATTAGATTCATGAATTTTGGTTATGTAGTGGTGGCAGTTAATTTACTCATGCAACAACCAAAGAAAAAGACTTGTATTCGGTTTTAAGTAAAGCAAGTAGCAAGTATTCCCCTCACAGGGTTTGTAAAGCATTTAGAGTGAAAAGTTTTAAAAGATGTGAGGCTACGAAACTCACTTCAGTTTTAAAGAAAAGCAAGTAGCATGTATCCCCCTCACAGGGTTTGTAAAACATTTAGAAAGCGTTTAAAAGGTGTGAGGCTATGAAAACTCACCTGGGCCTTGTGAAATGTGATTGATGTTAAAAGTGACTCGGAGAGTAGACTGCCTACTCACGTATCCCGGGGTTTGTTGGTGTGGATGTATGTCAAGCTTTAGTTATCTTATTTTATGTTTTCTCAAGTAATCATTCTTAGGGTTTTTAGTTTAGTTTTAACATAACACCGTTCAGGCCATCATAATCCAGAATTATATAAGACTCCTCACATGAAGCTCCCTAGTATTATATTATGTTATCAACATAATACCGTTCGAGCCATCATAATTCAGAAGTATATAACCCTCACATGAAGTTCCCTAGTATTGTGTTACGTTTTTAAGTATTTTAGGTTATAACATAACACCGTTCGGGTCATCACAATTCAGAAGTATAAGACTCCTCGCATGAAGCTCCCTACTATTGTATTATGTTATCAACATAATACCGTTCGGGCCATCACAATTCAGAAGTTAATACTCCTCACATGAAGCTCCCTACTATTGTGTCACGTTATTAAGTACTAGTCTTAAATATAATGTATCACCGTTCGGGCCATCATAACCCAGAAGTACATGCATATAATCGTTTGAGGAGCCAGGGCACTTTAAATCGTAAACCCAGCAAACTCGTCAAAACGAAATATCCACATGATACTCCTTGCATGAAGCTCCCTAGTATTGTGACACATCACATAAAAAGATAGCACTCTTATTTATTAAGCTAATATTTCATTTTATACCCTTATAGTTTATATATTTACCTTTTCTACCCTAGACTTATAAACTTATAACATTTAGGCATTTAAGTTCCTAGACTTTACACAATTAGCCCCTATACTTCTATATTTTAAGAATATGGCAGAAATGACCCTTAAACTTATAAGTTTTCAGATTTTACCATTTATACCCTTAACTTTCGAATATTTGCAAAACTAGTCCTTATATGTTTATAACTTATTTTACTTTCTATCCTAAGGTTTTAGAACTTTGCAAAAAGGGTCCTTATACTTATAACTTTTAAGAAATGTCAAAAATAGTCCCTAGACCTAATATTTTCAGAAAGTTACCATATATACCTCTATGCATGAAAACTATTGCATAACTAGTCATAATTTCATGTATACTATATTTTTATGAAACGACTAAGTTTCCTAGCTTATGTTTAACTAATATATACTTAACTAAGTCACTTAAATCAGATTATAGCATATAATAAAGCAATTTAGCACATAAACACATAATTATGCAAGATTAGGGTTTTAAAATGAAAAGTCCTAAATGAAAATGGTCAAGGATTACCTAAAGGTTCTAAGGCATATCTGTTGGGAATTATTTGTAACAGACTTAAAAGTCTGAATTGCTTAGTTAAGTCTGTTTATGTTAGTTCAGTTAAGTCTGTTTTGCTAAACAAGTTAGATAAGTTAGGAGACATTATAGGAAAGGATATGCACGCGGTTAGATATCTTAGGAGAAGATATGCATGCATCCTTTCACACGTTTGTAGAATTAGGGTTTCCTTGTAGTATAAAAGGAACCCTAAGGCATTGAGTTCGATGCCAAGTTTTCTCAAAGTTAATAGAATATAAAGTTAGTAATTCTTTGTGTTGTTCTTACTGCTTGTGTTAATATTCCGCGTTAACATCAAGTATACATTGTTTAGAGTTTCTCATATAGATAGTTTGGATTTATCCAAGGTATCTATTGTCTTACAAAGGCTGCTTAGATACAAATCTTTGGACCTACAAGTGGTATCAGAGCCTCGCTGAGGGACTTTGAGTAAGAAGAAACACAGATCCATACACCACAACCACTCAAACACTCACCAAAATCTCATAAAGATGTCAAAACCTGTTGATGAATTCTCTAGCCGTCACAGTGATTCTGATGAATCAAACCATGAAGATGCTGTCTCTGATAATGAGAAGCCAAAGCAACAACAGCAGATTGTGCCTGTGGCCAACATCAAACTCCCAATTCTTAAGAAGGAGGAGTATGATATTTGGGCAATGGAGATGGAACATTATCTGGAATACATAGATAATGATGTGTGGAAAGTCATACAGAATGGAAATTGAAAGAAAAGGATCTCTGTAGGCAAGGATGGTACTGTTAAAGTGCTTCCACCAGTCACTACTGCAGAGATACATGCTGTAGAGAAAGAAAGAAAAGCTAGGACCATTCTTCTGATGGCCATTCCAAAGGAACACCTAAGAAGGTTCCATGGGATGGATGATGCCAAAGAGATCTGGGAAGCAATTCGAATTAGATTTGGAGGGAATGCCAATTCCAAGAAGATGCAGAAGGCTATACTTAAACAGCAATTTGAGGCATTTACAGTGAGCAGTTCTGAAGGGCTTGAAAAGGGTTATGAAAGGTTCCAACACCTACTCTCTCAATTAGAAGCTCATGGTTCACCTGTATCTACTGAAGATGCAAACCATAAGTTTCTTAGATCCTTGCCTTATGAATGGACAAATGTGACCATGAGCATGAGGCTAAAAGAAGGTGTTGATGATTGGTCAATTGATGATTTGTTCAACAATCTTAGGGTTTTTGAACAAGACATCAAAGGAAGCTCAAAACCATCTTCAAGTGCAGCTAATGTTGCCTTTGTTGGACAAGGCAAGACCAGTACTAACAAAGTTAGTTTTGGTAGTTTTAACTCTGGCAGTTATGCTTCTTCTTCAAACAACATAAAGGAAAGAGACATCCCTGCTGGCTTTGCTGATGAAGTTCTCTACTCTCTTTTTTCAAAAAGGTCTAATGAAAGAGATCTCATTCATGATGATCTTGATCAGATTGATGATGTTGATATTGAAGAAATGGACATCAATTGGCAACTGGCCATGATTGCACTCAGGATGAAAAGGTTCTTCAAGAAGACTGGAAGAAACATCAAATACAATGGAAATAAGCCAGTTGGTTATGATAAGTCAAAACTTGTATGCTGGAAGTGCAACAACAATGGTCACTTTGCTAGAGAATGCACAGCAAAAGTGACCTCTGAAGAGAAGAAGAAGAGGAACTCCACGTATCCAGAAGAGATGCACAAGAAGGAGACAAGCCAGGTTGGTCTGCTGACAATGGATGATGGCATTATCAATTGGGTGGAGCACACTGAAGAGGAGGAACCTTCCAATCATGCTCTAATGGCCATAAGCTCTAACTCTGAGGTATCTCTATGTTCTAAACTATGTATTGATTCATACAATAGTGTTAAAGCTATTTGTGATGAACAAACTAATCAAATAGAAGAACAGGAGATTAAAATACTTGCTTATGAAAATGGTGTTAAAACCTTAGAAGCTCAGGTTAATAAACTTCAAACACAACTAGCCAATTTAAATCAAAAACTTACTTTTCAGGCTAATGAAATATATGCTAAAGATGAAAAACTGAAAAAGTATAGGAGAATTGGTGAAAAAGCTCTTAAAGATAAAGAAGAATTACAGCAAATAGTAGACAAATGGAAAAATTCTTCTCAAAATTTGTCAAAATTAATAAATAGTGGTATGAGCTCAACATGTAAAATTGGTCTAGGATATGAGATAAAATCAGATAGTGAGGTTCTAAGCTATGAAGAAGAAATGGATAGAAGCATGTTTACTGGTTCAGATACTGACTTGGCTGATTCTATTGTATATAGTAGATTCTTAAAAACTGATAACTACAAAGGAGTTCCACCTCCTTTAAGTGGAGACTATACTCCTCTACCTGAGAAAAAGTTTGATGAATCACTATATGTGTATGGTAAAAAAGGACCTCAAATGCCTGAAACAAAGGTCTCAGAAGATAAATCCAGTGAATACTCTACCTGCCAATCTAATGACAGTGAAGAGTCACTTGGAAACACCTCTGAGCCCTCTGAATCAGAACCTGAAAGTGTGTCAAGTGAAGTGTCAAGGTCTAATTCTGTGAAAAGTGATAAACCTGCTGTGTCTGAACCTAAACAAAAACCTGTTGAACCTAGTTGTGAAACTCACTTAAAATCTCCTAGGCAACAAGTAAATAAACCAGAGACACCAAAAAGGGAAAAGAATGATAAATGGAATAGAGTGTTAGGAGGAGGTTATGTGTTTACTCAGAAAAGATGCTTTGTGTGTAATAGCATTAGTCATTTAATAAAAGATTGTGACTTTCATGAAAAAAGAATGGCTAAAGAAAATGAGTTGAGAAAACAAAGAGTGGTTAATACTGGTAATGTTGGGGCTAAACCTGTATGGAATAATGTGAATAGAATTAATCATGCTAATCAGTTTGTCCCTAGACAAGTTCTACTCAATACTTGTAAAACAAATGTTAATTGTGCTCATTCAAGGGTTAATACTGGTCATTCCAAAGTTAATTCTGGTAGACTAAATGTTAATACAGGTAGAAGCCAAGTTAAATCTGTTGGGCAAAAGGTTAATCCTGTTTATCCCAAAGGTAATACTGGATATTATAGACCAAAACAACCAGTTAAACCACAGGTGAACCAAGCTAATCATAGAAATCACTTTGCAAAATCTTATTCACCTGTGAGAAGACCTATTTCATAGGTGAACAATTTTAACCAAAGAAGAAATTTCTCCAAATCAATATCACCTGTGAGAAGACCCATTGTAAATAATACAGCTAAGATCTCAAACTCTTATGCTGTAAAGGGAAAAAGGGGGTCTCCTACTAGAGACTTAGATTATTGGAAATGGGACCCATTAAAGAATGAACTTACTTATAAGTCCCAAAGCAGTATCAGTGGATCTTGTTCTTACAAGACTTACAAATATGTAGATCCACAAAATGGACCCAAGCCTGCACAGGCCTGGGTGATTAAGAGAAACTAATCTCTTATTCATGTGCAGGATCATTCACTTCAGTGACTTAGCTATAAAGATTTATTTGATAGTGGATGCTCAGAGCACAAGCTGGGGTTTAAAGAACCCGTGGATATATTTGAAAGGAAGATGTACATCAATCTATTTCCAGCAAGAATAGAAGATTGGAATATCAGCAGGGATAAAGGTGGAAAAGTCTGGAAGATAACTAGAGCTGATGGCACATCTAAATGCTACAAGAACATGGAAACATTGGTAAAGTCCTGTGACAAAGAGGACTTAGATACTCTATGGAAGCTAGTTCAACTGGATTTCAAGACTGAAGGGAAAGCTGATGTGAAGGCACAGGAATTATATGTGGATCTTCATAGAATGTTTGCACCAAGCTCTGCAGATGTGCACTGGAACTTTCCAAGCCAAGATAAAACTCTCTTGTGGCAGTTATACACTACAAGTGGAGTTCATCATCTTTCAACCAAAGGAGGTATTGATATCTTTATGCTCACTGACGTTGTGTATCCTCTAAGCACTGAAGTGCTCTATAGAATGATGTCCTCAAAGCTTCAATGTGAAGACTAAACCGATGCAGTTGATAACCTTCTTCTTAGCATAGGTGGTCAACTGTTAAGGAAAATCTGTGATGAGCTTGATCATGATTCCAAGGCAAAGAAAAGGAAGAGAGATTAAGTCTTGAGATAGCCATCATTTCTTCTCAAGGTTATTGCATCATTTTAAGAGACTTGCATTGTGTTTTAATAAGTCATTAGGACATGTGTGTTTTCAGAAAAGTTGATTCATGTTTTGCAACATCAAAGTTTTCTTTTGTTTTGGTTTAAGTACTTTATATACATTTTCATGATTAACAAAGGTCTTTTGGTTTCTTAAATTTACATGGTACCTAGCTACATTTAAGGGGAGGTTAAATGTATAATTTGAAACTAAATGTCGTGTTTGCAAATAATTTGAATTAATGTGCATTTTAAGTCAGGTGATTAAGTCAGTTGCATATATACGTATTGCTGTCTTCTCTTGGTTTTTGGACTAATTTTTCCAGGGAAAATATGGATTGAAGACATACGGAGGCTATTTTCAGACTTTTGGTACAAATACTTACTGATTAATGTTGACCATCAGTTAAGTCTGGTGATTAAATCTGGTTGACCAAAATTAAGTCTGGCAGTGTACCATCAGGAAGATACCCCATTTTCCTTATACCCCTAAAATTCTTCCAAACAGAGGAGGAATTTGGATGACCAAGAACTTCAGACTCCTACAAATCTTCAGACTCCTATAAAGGACAATCTTCCTCAAAATTCAGAAGTTAGTCCTGAAGGAATGGAAGCAGCTGATATCTTAATCAACAATCTTAGCCAAAGCCAGCAAAAGAAGTTGTTGAAAAAGAAAGTGGTGACAGAAGAGGTTGAAGTGATTAAGACTGGTGATGATCTGATTAAGTCTGCTGCAGAGGTTAAGTCTGCTGCAAAAGATAAGTCTGCTACAGAGGTTAAGTCTGGGGCTACCACTAGAAGTAAAGGAAAGCAAATCATGGTGGAAGAAGCTCCTCAGCCAAAGAAAACTAAGAGACAAGAAAGAGAAGAAGCTGCAAGCTTAGCTAAAATTGAAAGAATCCAAGCACTAGAGAGAGCTGAGCAAGCAAGATTGGAAGCATTACAGGCCAAAGATGCAGAATTGGCTAGAGCACTTGAAAAAGAGCTAAACACCAAAAAGGAACACAAGACTAAAGGTGTTTCAGATTTTTCTTATAAGCCAAGTCCAAAAGAAATCCAGCATATGATTGATACAGATCCAGAAGTCAAAAGAAAGGCCATTGAACTTCTTGCAGATCGGAGCTTGACTGAAGAACAAAGAAATATACAGTTGTGTGACTTTATTGAAATGAAAAATAAACAAGCTTTAGATGCTGTGATAGACTCATTAAGAGATTCTAAAAAGAAGAAGAAAAAGATGTCAAAAAGTGAAGTTTTGTATGGAATGAAGAAATATTTGTGCAATCAATGTGGATGGAAGATGTCTCAATTTGTAGGCATGTCTGCTGAGAAGATAGAGTTAGCTTACTACACTGGTTATAGAAGAACCATACATTTTCTTCCAATGAACTCAGAAAAGGAGGCACAGTACTATGGACTCAAAAGGCATGGCAAAACACTTCAAAAGGAGGACCCTAAAAGGAAAAAGACTGAAGAACCTCCTAAAGTTGCTACCTCTGAGAAAATTACTGATGATGCAGAGTCTACAGAGGATCTCCCTGTGAAGAAGGAGGAAGAAGTAAAAGAGCCAGTTTTAAGAAGAACCAGGAGAAAGACCACTGGCAAAAAGGGATCAAAGAAAGCTGAAGAAGATGTGCCAGAAACTTCATCTGATTCTCAAACCATTGAAACATTGACACAAAGTTTGAGAACACCTGCCAAAGTTGTAAACTGGTAGATCATTAAACAAGGGAACAACAGAGCAGCATATAAAATCATAAGGGAAGATTACACTGAAAATCTTTACTTGAACTTTCCAGCTATGCTGCATGATTTGACAAGAGATGATCTCAAGGAGTTATACAAGCTTATGGTGTCAAAATATGGGGATGCTACACCTGAGGATGACTTTGAAAAGGTTCTTTGGGGAGATTTAAAAATTATGTTTGATCCTCCAAGCAAGACTAATGATATCTGGAAGGTAACTCATCAACAAGAAGTGAGATATTGGAGATATTTCTCTAGTTGTGCAGTTCATTGTCTAACATTGAAGACTTCACACATCTACATGCTTGCAGAGGTAGAATACCCAATCCCTCCTAGAGTTTGTAAGGTTATGCTAGAAAAGAAATTGCTAGGAGAAAAGGAGGATGAGACAAAAGGTCAGCTTTTGAAGCTCATAGAAAGACAGTCCAAGCAGGAAACTGCTTGGGGTGTTTGAAAGAATTTTCAAAAATTTTGGAAAAATGGACTTGAGATAGGTTTATTTGGAGTTTGCCTGGTGAAAGTGCTTGGCACTGACACAACAAATGGTTATCAGTCCACCATGTCTAACCCACATAAGGACTGGCTAATCCAAGAGCAAACGGCTCTAGGTAAAGATATCTCAAATCCGTTTATGGCTGATAATTTGCCAAAAATTGTATGGTATTCAACTCACCATATCTGTTATAGTGAAGAGTTGACTAGCCCCCAAGGTTATGGCTTGTGGTAAAGGCAGTGGAAAACCATAATTGGTAATCAACTCACCAAGATGATGACTGTATTCCATCAAAGAGTTGGCTAGTCCAAAAGCAAACGGCTTTTGTTAAAGACAAATCAAATCCGTTGATAGCTAATGGTTTGCTAAAAATCATATGGTTATCAATGTACCATAGTATTATACTGAAACATTGGCTACTCCAGAAGTGATGGCTATCTGGTAAAGAGACATCAAATCCATTAAATTTTCAATGATTCACCTCTCACAGGAGGTCACACACATGGAAGTGATGAGAATAGTATGAAACTTTTGATTTGATGTACATATTGTCAATGTTGCTGCAAAGATCAGATGGTAATAAAGATTTGAAGGTTGCTGCAAAGATTTCAAGATTCAACAAAAGTTGCAGCTCAAAAATAATTCCAAAGAAGCTTATATTCAAAATCCTCAAAGCATTTCTGAAGAAAGGAACTTGAAGATCAAGTTAGGGGAGGATTGTTGGGAATTATTTGTAACAGACTTAAAAGTCAGAATAGCTTAGTTAAGTCTGTTTATGTTAGTTCAATTAAGTCTGTTTTGCTGAACAAGTTAGATAAGTTAGGAGACATTATAGGAAAGGATATGCACGCGGTTAGATATCTTAGGAGAAGATATGCATGCATCCTTTCACACGTTTGTAGAATTAGGGTTTCCTTGTAGTATAAAAGGAACCCTAAGGCATTGAGTTCGATGCCAAGTTTTCCCAAAGTTAATAGAATATAAAGTTAGTAATTCTCTGTGTTGTTCTTACTGCTTGTGTTAATATTCCGCGTTAACATCAAGTATACATTGTTTAGAGTTTCTTATATAGATAGTTTGGATTTATCTAAGGTATCTATTGTCTTACAAAGGCTGCTTAGATCCAAATCTTTGGATCTACAATATCCTAGGGGTCCTAAGTCAGTACTAAGCTCATTGGAATCAAAGTGAAGACTTACCTAGGTCAGATTATGGTTTACGTGGGTACTTAGGGTTTTCTAGGTCGAAATGGGACTCGAAAAGGTTCCTAAGCTATACTACTCGACTTCTAAGGTTACTAGGGCACTACTACTATCCTAAGGACCAGAGAGTTTGAGGTTTAAAGAAGTGATGGTGTGGTTTCAAATGGGAGGGTGTTAAGGGGTATTTATAGGGCTTGATAGCCCTCTAGGTTAAGTTTACTTGGAGTGGTGGCCAAGTAACGTGAGGAGGTGGTCAAAGGCGGTGTAGGGAAGTCTAGGGAGTAGGTAGGGGGCTGGAGAGGCGGTGTAGAGGCGGTGTGGGGTGATTTGTGGGGTAGGTTTAGCCGTAGAGGCGGTTTTGGACAAGTAGGTGATGCACCAAGTTGTAAGGTGTTATGGTGGTGTGTGGTTGGGTGCTTAGGGGTGTTAAGTAGGTGGGTAATCTGCTTAGGGGTGGTGGTAGGGTGGTTGCTAGCTTAGGGTAGGTTTTAGGTTAAGTTATGTCTAGTTATAACCTAGTTTTGCCTAGTTTTGCTTAGTGAGTGATTAGGGTTTTGCCTAGGGTTTAGTGCCTAAATTAGAGTCCTATGAGTGTCTAATGACTATTCCTAAGTCCTAAGGGGCTTATACTAAGTGGTGGTAGCTTATGGTAAAGATTTGGGATAATTTAGACCTAGTTTCGGGAAGTTATGACCTAGTTATGGTTTTGTGTCTAAGGGACTTGTACCTAAGTTCTATGGGGTTGTACTAAGGTTTAAGGGTGCTAAGGTATCCTAATGTTCCTAAGGTAACTCATACTTAAGCCTTGAACACTTTCAAACTAGTTCAGATAAACAATTAGGGTTTTAAAGATAACCGTAAACACATAGGTGCAATTAGGGTTTATTAGGGTTTTGTGATGAGTTTAGTGTGTTAGATTGATAAATTACTTATTGTGGTGCTGTTATTATCTTATGCTTGACATACCAGGAGTTTATAGGATGTGTGGGTAGAGATAGTTGGCTTGTGTAGATACGTGAGCAGGTCTAGAGAGTCATGCAAGTAGTGAATGCACATNGTAAACACATAGGTGCAATTAGGGTTTATTAGGGTTTTGTGATGAGTTTAGTGTGTTAGATTGATAAATTACTTATTGTGGTGCTGTTATTATCTTATGCTTGACATACCAGGAGTTTATAGGATGTGTGGGTAGAGATAGTTGGCTTGTGTAGATACGTGAGCAGGTCTAGAGAGTCATGCAAGTAGTGAATGCACATAAAAAGCAAAAATTTACCTGTGAAATACGTGATATAGGTATTTGTAGTGGGAATGATTGTGATGAGATTTTGTGGGTTGTTACAAAAAGTGGGTGATCGAGTGGAGTCAAATGTAACAATTCCAACCATCATCTGAGGACCCTCCTGTACCAATCAGATTATTACTATTACTAATTCTATATATGAACTATAGGGAAGATTACAATAAGATGATTTAAAATTCTACTCATTTCAGACTTTTGATTCACGAATAAAATTAACAGTTTAAAAGTAATGCTTACTATTGGAGGAGCGTCAGGAAGCTACTATCTCACATCTGTTGCAAACGCCAAACAAATAGCCACTTACTTCTGGAATAACTTCTTAGGTGGGTCATCATCTACCCGTCAACTTGGTGACGCTGTTTTAGATGAGATTGACTTTGATATCGAAGGAGGAACCACTGAACATTGGGATGACCTTGCCAATTATCGTCCTGAATACACCAGTGAAGGCAAGAAGGTGTACTTGACCACAACTATTCTGATCATGAATTCTATCTAACTGCTATAGACATCCTTAACAAATCAAAATAATTCCGCACTTTATGTGTTCCTTAACATCCTTAACAAAACGAAAACATTAAGTTTTACAATCAATTAAAAACATCTCTCGGGTGAACCCGACCTGACGTTGCCCATTTGAACCCGTACTTAATAACCTAAATTTACCTAAATGGAAACTCTAATTATCAATCATTTGGACCGAGTTGGTTGAAATTAGCTGAATAAACATATTAAAAAAAATCCTTTAACCTATAATAAATATAATGTCTGACTTCAGACCTTACCAAGAGAGGATGTTTGGAACAACCTACTTGTCAAGTTCCATACAGACCTTTCCAGCTTGCTCGTTTACAGTTGTTAAAGACATCCAAGCTTGATAACATTTATCAATCTTGTGTTGACATTAAGTACCAGCTCTTGTATCCTTTTCTCATACTTTTATACCGATGGTTTCGCTTTAGTTTCTTCTGCAATATTCAAAATTCAGTTTGCGTCATTCATTAGCAATATAGCATTAATGTACTACTAAGGATCATACCTGAATTGAAGGAATCTCTATGTTAGAAGCACCCGTTTTGACATTTAATAAAATCATGATTTACATCATAGTTTGTGAGTACATCAACAAAGTCAAAGTCATTTGTTATAATTACAGTTACAAAATTAAACTGCAAACTTGTAAGAAGTTTCACATACCGTTGTAAAAATACAGTTGCTCGACCATGATTGTAGTACAACTGAAGCATAGTGGGCTAAGAAAAAGCTTAACCGGCCATTCAACTATAGGGGTTGCCAAAACTGTTAGACCAAGTGTCAACATTTTTGGGTCACTTGAATTCCTTTCAGCTAACTTCTTAACTTGTGAACAGTGTAAAATATGATCACTGCTATTAACTTATTTCAACAGTTATCTCACCTTTTTGAAGCTAACATGTTAAATATATTGTTTTTTTCTCTCATTATGGGCACCTATTTGTTAAATTCTTTTCTTTTTTCCAGTATTGGTACCTATTTAAATATAACCATCAAAAATCAATAAATTTATTTATATGTTTCTTATACATTCGGGATAATAGAATTGACGCTTTATCTTAGCGTACATACATTAGAATTTATATAGCAAAGTACATACATTAGAACTTATACAATGAGCTCTTCTTTAGACATACATTAAATACATTAGAACCTATACACAGTAATCAAATAATCATTCTCAAATCCATCACGTAACTTTATACAACTAAAACAATCTGAGCTAAAAGAAAATAGAACTTTTTAGCATATGAAATGATCACTAAAGTATTATATTTGTTCTTTGACTTTTAATGGGGTTAGAGGAGGGGGAGGACACCATACAGCAATAAGCTCAATTCTTAAGGCTTATGAGATTATCGACTTTTATGTTAGCCTATGCAAGTTTAGTTCTATCAAATAACACTTATTTCACTACTGCAACATAACCAATTCCATACAGCACGTCTTAAAAACAACATTCTAAACAACACTATAACTTTAACATTTCTTCTTATATTTGACTAAACATGTTATTAGTAATTAGTTATTACAAAAAATATACAATCAAGCATTTAAAAACAACAAACTAAAATGGACGACTGCAATTCATATTTGGTTCATACATACATTTCATCAAACACTTTGTGGACACACAAAACACAGATAAAGTAATAGATATCTTTTATGCATCAAACACCCGCAAACAATACATCCAATCTCTCATTCAAATTGCAAAGAATTTACCTTTATACTTAACAATGTGTGCTCTTCATTTCCCGAGTTCTCTTTCAAACTTCTACATCATAAAATTGTATACAAATACAAAAGAACTAATAAACATATATTTTCACTAATTTTGAAATTCATTAAAAATCAAATATGAAAGATTACCTTCTTAAGTGTGTCTAGAAGGGAAAAATATAACCATGTAAATCAAATTTTATGAAGTAGTCGATGTAGATAGATAGGCAATAATATAAATCGAATGGATTTCAATACAACTGAAACATACATAAATTACTGGATCAAATTCAAAGTTCCGAATCATTGTAGATTGATATGTGAAGCCTGCAAAATAAAAAGTAAGAATACAATCAGTTCAACCTATATCTAAATCATAACATGTAGAAAGACAATAAGGAATTGCAAAAGTAGAGGATGAATAGATGGTGTAGTGATATTGTTGTTTTGATTTAAGATTATGGTATGATGTTTTGAATCCGATCAATGAGACATGAAATTGAAGATGGTGTGTTATTCTTCTTGACTGAAACGTATGAATCAAAGCTTATGGTTTTGATTGAAGGTTATTTTTGGATATAAGTTACCCATAATTAAAATCATAAAACCTACAATCAAAAGTAACAACATTTGAGGCATAAATCATAAAATGCAAAAAACAGTAAACACGATACAATAAATCTGTAGATGCAATGAAAAGCAATTTGGTTTCATAATCATTTCATCAAACATGTTGTGGGCATACAATTACCTGATTTATGAGGTTTTTACTTGATGAGGTGAAAAGTGTACTCGTTTTATGGGGTCATTTAAACCCTAATTCGTGTTAATATGATCAAATATTGCCTTAAATCGTTCCTTTTGTCATTTTAGGTACTTTTGAGAAGAATTCTGGAAAACACATCATTTTGGACGTTTTTGGAGCATAAAGTGAAGAAAACGACAAAGTCTCAAAAAGTGGAAATCCTTCCTGACGGCGTCAGAGTCAAACCAAGGTGACGCCGTCCAGCCAACCAAGACAAAGGGAGTGGATCTGACTATACGTGACGCCTAAAGAAGAAATTGTGAAAATTACACCCTGACGGCGCAGGTGTTAGGAGAATGAGGCGTCAGGTGTAAGAGCTAACAAGAGACGGCCCAGGAGCTTTTTATACAAGTGACGGCGTCCGAGATGGATCGAGGTGACCGAGAACCCCTAATGGCGGCGAGCTGACGGCGCCAGACGCCTATAACCTGACGCCGTCAGAGTGTATTTCTAATATATACTTTTCCATTTTTCATTCCATTAGTGTGCAACTTTTGGCCAACAAACCCTAGACATTTTGTCAGCTTTTTTCCAAGGTTTTCCCCTTGATTCTTCCCATGTTCAATTAAAGAATAAGTCCTCCTTCAAATGAATCAAGTATGTCTATGTGTTGGTTAATATTCTTATGCTTGTCTTTCAATTAACATGCTAGGCTTTAGATTTATCTTTGTTTGCTTAGATCCTAATGAAACCTAACTATTATTATTGGTTTGTTGTGTGTTATTAATTGTATTGGATGATTGTTAGTCGGATGTTAAAAAGCTTTTAAGAAACCTGCTAACCCTCCTATACGTAAACTTGCTTGAACGTTAGAAAACATGAACCAATGCGTACTAGGGTTATTTGGTTGTATTTAAATGCCGTGAGCGATTCTAAATGATCCCCAATGTTAGGAAGCTTCTTAGCCCGGGCTCCGACATAGGAAGTGAAGTAGGACTTATAGAGTGGGGAATTAAATAAAAAAAAAACCCGTACCCACCCACGAATGGTAATTAAAGGAATTACACCCGTCATCGCACCGGCAATTAATACACACTAACAACCCCGTAAAAGAGTAGTTAGGGAGTAACCGGAAATCTAAGTAAACACACTTGTCGTCCATATAAAGTTTCAGCACTTTTATTTTCTTGTTATTTATTTTATTTGCAATAGTATTTTTGGGTTTAGTTGCTAGGCAACCTAATCCGCCCACCTCCTTTCAAACCCGAGATTTTACTTGCTTTCATAAAATATAAAATACAAAAATAACTCTCCCTCACCCCTTAGACCTAATTAGATTATGCCTTTTCATACCTAACGACACATTCCCTGTGGAGACGATCAATCCCCTGTACTTACCACACATTATACTACATCGTCAGGTACACTGCCCGTGGGGTTTAACCTCTTGAGACCCTCGAGCGGTAAAACCTGTTGTAAGGTGCAAACCACGCATCTTACTCATTCAATTCCCACATATATGCCTGCAAATAAAAAACAACTGACACGAAAGTAAAATCCATTCATGAAACAAATTGAGCAACTTATTTGACAAATTCTATAGCGAAAAATTTTTTTTTTTTAAATAAAAAAACACAGGAAATCAGACCATCAAGAATTAAGGAGAAGATTGGAACCTGATTGGGGGGACTCATTGAGTTTGATTCAATAATAAGAATTTTCGGACCTGAATTAGGGTTGATGATAATCCTTGAATCAAATATATATAGACCAATTCGTAGGTTATTTACAACAATGGAGCGTATAGAGGAAGATTGTAAATTGAATGTTGATCTCGAAATTGAAGAGGAGGAGCGTATAGAGATGAAGAAACTGTTAGGAGGTTTAATGATAATAATGAATTTACAAAATTAGAATTCATAGGAGCGTATGTTAGATAAAAACTATAGAAATATAGATGCAGATGAGAGTTGTACAATGGCTCTAAATATGGTATGACACGTATGCGCATAATAAATACAAATTACCAAACATATTGTACAACCAACTTAAACACAATTCATGTATTAAATGTTACTAATACAAATAATAAAGCACATGATACAAATATCCAAGCCCGAACGGGCAACGGGCCAAATGGGCTCGAGCCTGAACAGGCACAGGCTAAACGGGCTCAAGCCCCAACGGTTTACAACTCTTAGCTATCACTTTTTGATGTTATTAACATTTATTTTAGGGTATTGGCCGCGTGTATTATCAACTAATAAATTAATTAAAGAATTTTGATTCAGTTTTACATTTTACATGTTTTCCAATGAAGCTTAGTAGTAACAGATTTAACGGTTACATTTTTCACAACCATTTTCGATATCTTCTTCATTCATGCTACTTTACAACAACATTAACTAACTTACCAACCACTCATTTTGCACGATTACAAGGTTCAAAAATTTCAACTTTTTTACCCCGATGCACACCAAAGTGTTTGATAAAATGTCTCCGAAAAACCGTTTTAACGATTTTTTCATCTTTTATTTTCCAGGTATTGCGGCGTAAACTTAATCGATAACGAGAATGTAGTTGTATACATGAAAATGTACTCAAAGTTGACACAACTGGAATGTATTTACGCGTGCATGGTTAAGAATAGTTTTTACCAAGATTGTTTCATGATAAACCAGTTTGTGTCTGCTTGTGCCAAGTTTAGTCATATTGGTTATGCGACTAGAGTGTTTACCCAAATGGACGATCCGAATGTGTTTGTGTATAATGCTGTTATTCGTGCTTGTATTTGTTGTGGTTCTCCGGTTGAAGCACTTTGGTTTTATATAAAGATGTTGACGGTGCAAGTTTGGCCCACTAGCTATACGTTTTCGTCGGTTGTTAAAGGTTGTGCTTTAGTTGGGGAATGTGGTGAAGCGGTTCATGGGCATATATGGAAGTTTGGGTTTAACTCTCATGTTTATGTTCAGACAGCGTTGATTCATTTGTATTCGAGTTTAGGGAAGATCTTTGAATCAAGGAGAGTGTTTGATGAAATGGTGGAAAGGGATGTTTTTGTATGGACTTCGATGGTTTCTGTGCTTGCACGATCAGGAGAGATGGTTTCTGCTACTAGATTATTTGATGAGATGCCTGAAAGAAATTTTGCTTCATGGAACTCTTTGATTGACGGGTATGCTAGAATTAAAGATGTCGAGTCTGCAGAGTATTTGTTTAACAAAATGCCTGAAAAAGACTTGATTTCATGGACAACTATGATAAACTGTTACTCGCAAAATAAGTTATACCAAGAAGCATTAGCAACTTTCAGTGATATGATATCACATGGCATTAGCCCTGATGAAGTGACCATGGCTACTGTTATCTCAGCCTGTGCCCATATTGGGGCATTCGACATAGGGAAAAAGATACATGTATTTATAAAAAATCATCGTTTTAATATTGATTTTTATATCGGGTCTGCACTGATTGATATGTACGCAAAGTGTGGCAGCTTAGACCAATCTCTCTTGGTGTTCTATAAATTATATGAAAAAAATCTTTATTGTTGGAATTCAGTAATTGACGGGCTTGCAATGCATGGGTATGCCAATGAAGCGTTGAAAATGTTTAATGAAATGGTGGAGATGAACATAAAACCAAATGGGGTTACTTTTATAAGTGTGCTTAGTGCTTGCACACATGCCGGAATGGTCAAAGAGGGACGTGAGTGTTTTCTTAGTATGATCCGTGATTTTAACATCAGTCCTGAAATTGAACATTACGGGTGTATAGTTGATTTGTTGTGTAAAGCGAGACTCTTGGAAGATGCGCTGGGAATGATAAGGGACATGAGAATGGAACCTAATGCTGTTATTTGGGGTGCTTTATTAGGTGGATGCAAACTTCAAAAGAATTTGGAAATTGCTCAGATTGTTGTTAATAAGTTGATGATTTTGGAACCTGATAATAGTGGATATTACACGCTTTTAGGTAATATGTTTGCTGAAGCAAATAGATGGAGTGAAGTAGCTAAATTAAGGTCAGCTATGAAATACCTTAGAGTAGAAAAAAAGAGTCCGGGATCAAGTTGGATTGAGATACATGGAAAGATTCATCAGTTTTCAGCTTCTGATAAGTATCATGAATCTTCAAAAGAAATTTACTTCCTGCTGGATGAACTATGTGGGAAGCTTGTCCTAGCTCCTTGTGTAGCTGAACAAATTTTTGGATTGTAAGTTGCAACGATTTGCTAATTTTAGGTAGAAATGCGATTTACTGCGCGCAATATAGTATTTACATGATTGATAATGGAAATGATGATCTAGCATCTGCTAAGCCTGATGTAGAACTTATTGAACGACTGGCTTAGACATTAACCAGAAAGAACATCGCAAACGTGTGGAAGAAAGCGTGTAACTTGATGGGCGTACCCTGGACTGTCGGGCCCAAATTCCCTTTGTGCCAACATTTTTAATTTTCCAGAAATAGTGATATTTGTGAAATTTGACATTTGACTCAACCTGTCAAAGTCAGTAGTGCTATCTAAATGACAAATGTATTATTTCAGTCTCTAAAGCGTTTGTTTCTCTATTGTTTGGTGGTCATGCACGAGAAACACTAGACAGTTAATTGTTAACACTCTTGTTCTTTTAAACGTGACGTTTTAATTCCTTTCATGCTAACTCATAAGTGAATTTTGACTTGTTTCCATGAAGCTAAGGACAATGGGTTGTTTCTAATTCTATTGGATACAGCAGCTTCTCTTTGTTGGTACTAATACATCCAAATAAGATATGCTTATGATGATGCAACTTGCAAGGTCAGTGCATTCTTTCTGTTATTCATCCTGCCATAGATATTTTTAAATGACCAATAGCAGCACATACGTTTTATGTTTTAAGTAATGTTTTATTTAGGATTGCCTATTAAGCTTGCTTTAATGCTTATTGATTTCATGAATTAAGATAACCAGTTTACGTTTGCTTATTCATAGTAGCTTATTTTCTCATATTTAATTTACTCTATTAAACAAATCTAGATAAGTGATCCCGGACACCCTCAAAAATGTTTATATGTTGTATGCCACAGTTTAGATTAGCAGTTTTGATAAGCAATCCCAAACACCCCGTAAAACTTTATGGGTGGTATTTGGATTGGTAACTAGTTAGCTTCATGACAGCTAATGCCAAAAGTCACGACATCGAACATTAGGCACATATTCCATTATGCAGCAGTAAGATTTGTCCTGTCATTGCTCCAAATAGATAATGACCATCAACTAAACGACATACATAGATATTGACGCTCACAACAAGAATAACTGAACACTAATACCGAATTAGACAATGTCAACGGTCAAACCTTAAAACACATTGGTTATATTTATTTGTGCCTTTCAAGAGTAAGTGTCGATTTTAAGCATTGGGTTGCGACCAAACATATTAATCTAATCAACAGAAGATAACAAAAGAAATAATTTTGTTTGTAATTTTACAGGAACTGTGTTTCTTCTTAGTTAACAAATATTTATTCGCCCATAGTGTGACATGAAGTGTCAGGAATCCTTAGCTAGTACAGCCACCAATGTATTTTATTAAATATGGGTTTATGATCACTACTTAAACTATTCAATATTATACCATGGAGACCACAAATCCAGAAGTAAATTATAGTCTTTTTGTCTGATGATATAAATTATTTAAAGTGCTTTCAAGGAAAAAAAAAAAGGGCAGGAAAAAGTATATGAAAAATAGGCTGATAAGATTTACTTGACAGTCAGGGGAATAATCTTTACTTTGAGTGAACACATGATGGGCACTATGATAAAAGAAGCTAAAAGATTAAAAGACTTTGGACTCATGTCATGTGAGTAGCTTGGTCAATACTTACACTGAAGCACTCAAGCAAGTGGTCATGCATTTGGTAAGCAATAATTTAGAAGTACGATTTGATATTTAGATGGGATAGAAGTTGAGCTTTATTGCTATCTTCAAATGAGTGACTTTGAGATTTTAATGCGTGTTAGGAGCAGGACTCATACTTAATTATTACCTTAGCATGCAATTAGTCGGTTAGGAGCAGGACTATTATTTAGCCGAATAAAATAGTTAGGAGCATGTTAGTTTTTGACTAGTAATGCAAGTAGTCTTCGGTTTCCTTCTCATATTAGGAACCGAAATCTTCCCCCTCTTCTCAATAGAAAGAGGTGAGGGGGAGAGGACCGTTGTACCTTTTTCCATTGAGCTACAAATAAAGTATTTGGGTCTCTCATGTGTGCATTACTTTTCAGTCGATGAAGAGGTTCTTGAAGAGTGTCGATATATTCATCACAGTCATGATTTGACATTCTAAATTCTTGGTTTGTTGGGCTGATATCCAACAATGCATTAGCAAATATCTTTCATAAAGCTTGGCAAGGAAAGATACTAGTGTACTAGTAGGGAAATGAATCATTTAAAATTGGTTGCTCACAATAGCATTAAAACGCCTTAGCATGAAGCTAAAGAAAAAAAAAAAAAAAAAAAAAAAAAAAAAAAAAAAAAAAAAAAAAAAAAAAGAAGTATCAAAAGCGGACTGTGGCCTAAATCACTTGATCCAATTACAAAAAGTTAATTTTTCACTCATTTGAAATCCAATTATATGAGAAGAGTGTTAGTCGATATATTGTATGGGCTCAAGCCCGAGTTCTAGAATAGTACTTGTTATGTCATTCATGTCAATATTTGGTACATAAATAGATATATAAGGACTAGTTTAGAACTCGGGCTTGAAGTCTTGAACCCATATAGTATATCGACTAACAAAGAGCTTGATATCATTCATGATTAGCTCTTTCTGCTTGGTAGAAAACACAACCTCGTTCCGCCGTTCCGGTATCTCCAAAGCCTCCATATGGTGTGGCTTGAACCACTGCATCAAGGAGAGGAATAAGAGTTAATATTTAATCCATTGTAAACTAATTCGATCACATAATACTTGATATGTATTAAATAAAAACCATTCACTTATTAAAGACTATAGTACAGAATGTCGTTATTAAATGATGTTAAAAGGTTTAAAATCTGTGACATGTTACGCTCCCTTCTCTTTCTAGAGATTCTTATTTCCTATTTTTTAAACAATATGATTTTGTTCTCGTTCTCTTACAAATAATTTTATTATCACCAACCTTCAATAAACAAATGCAACCATTATTTTAATACTACCATTGTATCGTTAATGATTTTAGAACTATATGATACATGGATAATTCATCCATCTTGATAATACTTGAAACAACTCAATAAATTTTTAAAGAAAGGCTCATGTACAAAGTTTGAACACTCAGTAAGTGTATGTCATATTAAATATTCACGTTCACGTTCACGTTCACATGATATTGATCTCTTTCTTAAAGGCCAAACTTTAGAGTATGGGGAGTCATAACATCATTTAGGTGTTAACACCATGCCACGTCAGCGCCACATCATCTCAGCACCAAATAACATAACACCAAAAAACACCAGGAAATCATAACACCCAATAACACCACGTTCAAGGCCCCATTTTTTAAAAAAATAACACTACTTTCACGTTGTAACGCACGTTGTGCTGGTAACGCACGTTAAAACGCAGCCCCAACGTCTTGTGCTAGGAAATGGTTGTAACATGTTAACTCACGTTGAAAACCTGCCACATCATAATAACGCAAGTAGGGATGGCAAAAAAACCCGAACCCGACGGGGAAACCCGAAACCCGAACTTTTTGGGGCGGGGCGGGGCATGCTTATCGGGTTTCGGGGCGGGTTTCGGGGCATTAACGGGGATTTTTATCGGGTTTGGGGCGGGGACGGGGCTCAACATCCCCGCCCCGCCCCGAAACATATATATACATACAAATATATCTATATACAATTATATATATAATATTACATTGGTAATTACCTAATAAAAATATAATTCTTTAATGCTCAATATTGTAAATTTGAAAACTGTGGTCAATGGAAGTTGTTTCGTGTCATAATATTATAAAGAAGTTGATTTGAGACATGAGTAGCTTATCATTTTTTATGTTTAATATTGTTGTTGAAAGCTTAATATGGCTAATTACTTAAGTTATTAATAATGGTCTCTCGATTTTTCAAGTATTGCATAAAATTAAATTGTTTATAGTGCAAAAACAATAATAAACGGGGAAAGAAACGAGTTTGTTGGAGCATCGCGCTCGAAGAAGATAACCCAATAAGAACCCAAACGGGGTACGGGGCGGGTTTGGAGGAGCATCTCGCCCCAACGGGGCGCCCCGATAAGATCCCCAATGGGGATTGGGGCGGGTTTGGGGATGATATTTCTAATCGGGTTTGGGGATGGGGACAACCGCCCCGCCCCAAACCCGCCCCATTGCCATTCCTAAACGCAAGGTCCACGTTATGACTCCCCCTTCTCTTATGCAAGAAAAGAAAAAATGAAGTCTACATCTTTTGTGTTCTAGAAACCAGTTAATCATTAAATCTAAAAAGGATTAAATTCTTTTACTAATTTTAGCATACTTGTCAAAAGTTTGATCAACACTTACTATAATCCTGTATATTTGGAATCATTTTGTGTACTACCAGTTTTTCAGGTTAAGTTTAAAGGTTATTCATATCATAAATTCAACTCAAGAGTGATAGGTGCAATGGGGCACCAATAAGTGTTATTGTGTTGCCACTTTAACATACACTAAATAACACTCATGGTTTTAAAAACCACGCTATGGCGGTGCTATGGCTATTCTAAGGCGTGCGGCGTGACTTTCACGTTATAAAATAGACCAAGACGTCGGTTCTAAGCGTGACGTGAGATTAGGTGCGGAAAAACGTGATAAGGTGGGCTAAGGCGCGAGACGTTGAACATGTTTTAATTCAACTTTGGTGAAAAGGAATTTTTTTTTTTTTTTTTTTTTTTTTTTTTTTTTTTTTTTTGAAAAAGGTTACATGCAAAGATAGTTTCTTAACTTAATTCCTTATTATATACTCCATCCGTCCCAATATTATTGACCACATTTCCTTTTTTGTTTGTCCCAAAATAATTGTTCATGCCTAAATATAAAAGTGGAATAGTTAAGTTTACCTTACTACCCTTTATCAAACTTATTATTTACAAAGTTAAATGAAATCATTAATTAATAGTCAAAAGGGTAAAACTGTCTTTCAGTAACTTTTACAAAAATCAAAGCAGTAATAAATGCATTTTTCTTAATCTGTGTATTTTTTATCTGTGGGCAATAATTTTGGGACGGAGGGGGTAACACTTTTTGTACACTTAATATATAAAAAATATGATATAATATATAAAATCTATAAATATCTTCATATTTTTTGTTGATTTAAGTCACGCATTCAAAAACGTTATCACTTCGTCATAGCTCTTAAGGTGTGAGACTTGGTCATGCCGCCATGCAACGTCTCACGCTATTTATAACCTTGATAACACCACAATAACTAAAACATTCTTCCTAGCTATAATTGTTATTAGCGTATGTGAGTTTCAAAACACATCACTAAAATTACACCACTCGCTCCAGAAAAAGAACAATGCTCGTTAATTGCCCCGCGAGGGGACCAATAGCGGGGGAATGGGGAGGTGGTGCAGCGACACTGTTGGGCAAAAAAAAAAAAAAAAAAAAAATCAGTCAATGGCGTGTGATTCATCCTTGCATCTTGCTCTCTATTAAGTAAACTCAAATTAATAAGGTCGAAGAAAATAGCTATGAAATTTATAAAACTTGTGTAAACTTGTATATATGTATATAGAACTTGGGATTCCCTCTCTAATGCCACCTTCAGTACAAGCCATTCAGGTCGTCCCATCTCAGGAAGCATCGTCTCAACCCTCCCAAAGGAAAAGGAAAAGAATAGGTACTGAAGTAGAGATCAAGGTTCCTGGACTTGAATGCGACAGAAGCCTTCCTGAAGGGATTACATTTGTCAACAACACAGTCCTTGAGCTACCCGGAAGAGTTCTATGCTTCGTTGATGAATTTGGGAACCCCTCCTTTCAAAGATGGTCAGATATTGATAAGGCCGGGGTTAAGGCTATGCTTATGTACTTCATGATGGCTTCTCCAATCAAAACAGCTGCAAACGTAAGGTTCTGCATAGACCTGAAAACAAAGATTGAAGAGCATCCTGAAAAACATGTACAGCTAAGCTTGAGGCATTTGGTTACCACCTCAACATCTGAAGCTGCAACACCTTCCATCCTTGTATTTTTTTTGTATTTTGTTAGGAACTGTAATAGCTATCAATGAACAATGATGTTTTGTTTTATCAGTGTCCTCTCAAATTACATTTAACACTTAGGCTATTTGTATATCCAAATAGGGGGAGATTGTTGGGTCACTGAATTCCCAA
>LBNU01001128.1:324558-361222 GCA_014162995.1 Artemisia annua | reverse complement strand
AAAATACTTACGTATTTTGTCTCTGTTACATAAGTCTATTTTGGGTATAGGACATTACAACTTTCTTAGGTTCAGGATGGTGTCATATCTGAACCTCAGAAAGTTGTATTGTCCTATACCCAAAATAGACTTATGTAACAGAGACAAAATACGTAAGTATTTTGTCTCAATTAGGCTGATGTAATCTTTGTCTTTTTCACAACGGTTGTAATATACTTGTGTATAAATAGGAGTCATAAGAGAGAGTAAAAGTTGCGGAGTTTGTGCACTTAATGCTTAGACATTCACAAACTAATCTTTACTCTCTCCAAATAGAAACCATCCCTAAGATAGCTTAGTGGGTCTTTTGTTGCTACTTAAGCATAGATTAAGTTTAGTGAGGAGTAACACCATACCATACTTGTCATTTCAATCCCAAGTGTTATTCCGCAAACACTTGGGTATAATTCTTTTGATTAATTTCTAATAAAGAGTTAAACGTTGAAAAATCTTGTTTCTTATCTTTTACGTTTTTATTTCTTAGTTATTAATCTTTGCATCATTATTCTATGGAACTTGGTTAGATTAACTTTGTAGTTAACTATTAACCAAGTAAAAGGGACCAACAGCCAAACAGCCAAACTTTATGCAAGAAAAGAAAAAATGAAGTCTACTTCTTTTGAGTTCTAGAAACCAGTTAATCATTCAATCTAAAAAAGATTACATTCTTTTACTAAGTTTAGCATACTTGTCAAAAGCATGATCAACACTTACTATAATCCTGTATATTTGCAATCATTTTGTGTGCTACTAGTTTTTGGAAGAAAGATGATGTAAAACACAAAGAAACTTACCAAACTCTTAACAAACATGTTGCTATTTCCTATAGAAAAAATAAAATTATCGAATAACCGTTTGTGTTAGCTTATTTACCGTATTTTGAAATTTAAATATGAATTTCAAAAAGTTCATAAGCTATTTACTACTCACGGGCTTTCAGGTTAAGGCTATGTTTGGCGACACGTAGCAGTAGCAGTAGCAACAAGCAGTAGCAGTAAGCAGTAAGTAGTAGCAGTAAGCAGTAGCATTTAAAGGTTATTTCATATCATCAATTCAATTTAAGAGTGCTAGGTGCAGTGGGGGCACCAATAAGTGTTATTATGTTGCCACTTTAACACACACTCAATAATACCCATAGTTCTAAAAGACGAGCTATTGTGGTGCTAAGGCTTCTCTAAGGCGCAAGACGTGACTTTCATGTTATGAATAGACCAAGGCGTTGGTTCAAGGTGTGACGTGAGATAAGGTGTGGAAGAAAACGTGATAAGGTGGGCTAAGGCGCAAGACATTGCGCATTTTTGAATTCAACTTTGGTGAAAAAGGTTTTTTTGAGAAAGAAAAAAAAATGAAGAAGATTATATGTAAGGATAATTTCTTTACTTAATTACTTATTATATAACACTTTTTGTGAACTTGATATATAAGTAAAATATGATATAATATATAAAATCTATAAATATTTTCATACTTTTTACCGCTTTAAATCACGTCTTCAAAAACGTTATCACGTCGTCATAGCTCCTAAGACGTGTGAGACTTGGTCATGTCATCACGTAACGTCCCACGCTATTTATAACCTTGATATTAACACCACATAACTAAAAACATTCTTCCCAACTATAATTGTTATTGGCGCATGTGGCTCCCAAAACACATCACTAAAATTGCGNAAAAAAAAAAAAAAAAAAAAAAGAACAATGCTCATTGCCCTGCGAGGGGACCAATAGTGGGGGAACAGGGGAGGTGGTGCAGAACAACGACGCCATTGAGAAAAAAAATCAATGGCATGTGATTCATCCCTTGCCTCATGCTCTCTAATGAATAAACTCAATTTAATAAGGTTGGAAAAAAAATGAGCTATGGAATTTTTAAAACTTGTGTAAACTTGAATGTATAGTAAATTAACCACCAAAAACATCCCCTTTTATACAAATAACCAAACTTCGTATCTAAAAAGGTTGTATGTTAAAAGATGATGCTCATACTCTCTACATATCCAACATCCTCAAAAAGTTTAAAAAAAGAAATGTAGGACCAGCCCCAAAACCTAAACTTTCACTCAAGAATCCAAACCATTTATTAACATTACTTTACCAAATATACAAACATCCACCTCAAGAACCCCATTACATACCTATGTTTTAATCTAATCCAACTCATAAAAACATACCCAAAAAAAACAAAATGCATACTCAAATACCCTTTTTACTCTTGTTCCTCATAATGATTCCACTAATGAAATCAGCACCTGATAACACAAACTTAGTCTACAAAGGATGTGCTAAACAATCTTTACAAGACCCAAATGGGGTTTACTCATCTGCATTGTCTGCCATTTTTGGCACATTAATTCAACAATCTTCAAAACTTAAGTTTTTTAAGACCACTAGTGGAAGTGGGCAGGCTTCAATTTCAGGTCTTTTTCAATGTAGAGGTGATTTAAGTAATCTTGATTGTTACACTTGTGTTAGTAGGTTGCCAATATTGATGGATAAGCTTTGTGGCAAAACAGTAGCTGCAAGGTTGCAGTTATTAGGATGTTATATGTTATATGAAGTTAGTGGTTTCGCGCAAATATCAGGTATGGAAATGCTTTATAAAACATGTGGGAGTAGTACTAATGGTGGTGGTGGGTTTGAGGAAAGAAGAGATAGTGCATTTTCAGCTTTGGAAAGTGGGATTGGGAATGGGAATGGGGGGTTTTATACTACTAATTATGAGTCTTTATATGTTTTGGGACAATGTCAAGGTGATTTAGGGACTTCTGATTGTGGTGAGTGTGTGAAAAGTGCCGTTCAACGAGCTGAAGTTGAGTGTGGGAGGTCGGTTTCAGGGCAGATTTATTTGCATAGGTGTTTTGTTAGTTATAGTTATTATCCTAATGGGGTACCTAATCCTAAAAAATCTTCGTCCTCGTCCTCGTCATCCTCGTCCTCGTCATCCTCGTCTTCTTCATATCCGTCGTCCTCCTCTTCTTCATATACTTCACCGTCTTATGCTTCATCAGGTATGACTAGTTAAGTTATTATCATTAGTTGTAAAAATGACTGATTTTGATGCTATGTGAAACTTGGAATATTTATTCGTGTGGGTTGTAGGGACAGAGTCAAATGCGAATACAGGCAAAACAGTGGCGATTATCTTGGGAGGGGCAGCTGGAGTTGGATTCATAGTGATATGTATACTTTTTGTTAAAAATTTAGCAAAGAAACATGATGGTAAGTAAGTTATCTACGAGGTGGTCAGGATTGCGTATTGAAATAGATTATCTAATTATTGCATTTTCAGGTTGTAAATGATTAGTTTTGATCTTTTGGATTGAACAATTTGATTGATTTAGGGCCTTGTTAAAAACTAATTAATGCTTAATAAATGACATAATCTGCTTTAAAACGAAATCTCAAACACATTTCAAACTTGAATCGAGACTGGTCTTGAATTCAACTATACTAATATTACTGCATTCTTTTTTGGAGCAGATTATTAAAAGGAGGAGACTAGAGCTGTTCGAAAGAACAAACGATCCAATTTTTGAGGTGGGTACTTTTTTTCAAATCCATGAGGCAAAGAGGTTTCTGGAGTTATAATTTTTGGTATATTTTTAAATATGTTTGTCGGATGGCGGAAAAGATGAAGGAAAGATGTAACATTTATATTCTGTAGTGACACATTAGCTCAAAGCCATATGCTAATTGTTTATCCTTTACATCCCATTTATAATCACTAGTCACTACCACTACTAGCTATTATATCATAAGATATCTATGCATAATTGTATATATTGGATAAGAAAAATCATGGGATGGGTTGTTAAAGTGGTGTAGATGGGTGAGCAACATAAGTTATTCTAGTTTTGCCGAAAGTAGCAGTAAGAGAAGTTTTCTGGTATGGGAACTAGTCTGTGTTAGTTGAAATGTCTCTTTGTTCATTTACTTGTTCAAATCTAAACTGACAAATACGATGACATGATTCTAGGTACGTATTTGAATGATTCTGTTCAACTTTGTAGGGACCGATGTGCATTGCCATTTAGGCCACACTTGCTTATCTAGAAAAAATATTTGTAACATGAAAAAAGTGTCCGAAAAGGTTGTAATGTGACAGGATAAAAATATTATAGAATGTTATCATTTGTTGCCAAATGGTCCAGGCTTTTACATATTACATAAAGTTACACTAGACGTACAGGCGCGGGTTACCGTTTATACATGTCTTCATTATGGAATTACAAACAAAGACAAAATCCTTTGGTGATTATGCAGTTTTGTAATGAATGTAGCTTTGTGTTGTGAATGGAAAGTTCCAAATTTATCAGTTATTGAGGTTGTAATGCTGAGAAGATGAACCTTAAAGTACACTTGGTCAACTTGCAAGGCCATAATCGTATTACCATTATGGCCTTGCAAGTAGGGGTGTCAATCGGGTTATCGGGTCGGGTTTGAGGCTTATCGGGTCGGGTCTATCGGGTTTTGAAAAAAATTAAACTAACCCGCAACCCGACCCGATAAGCTATCGGGTCTATCGGGTTCGGGTCTATCGGGTTGCGGGTTATCAGGTTGGGCTTATCGGGTTATCGGGTTAGACAATTAATCAAGCACAAAATGTTGTTTTCCTTTGTTCTTCTTACCACTCTTAACCTCCACAGGTGGCTCATCATTAATTTCAATTGAACTTGATATCATCTACTCCGTATAAAATAACAAAGTAGCAACAATCAAAAAATGATTAATATGTAACAGAATGTATAGAAGTATAGTAGCATACAACTCGTTAATGCTACTTCTGTATCCATTTAATGTAACAATAAATAATTAATATGTATGAACATCTCATGATTTATGAATTATGATAGGCTACATGGCCATACAGTGAGCATTATCACCCAACCGAATTGAAATACGTATCAATTTAATAACGAACCTTTGTATCCATTTTCTAATGCTAATTCTTTAACAGAGCACGTACATATCATCAGTATTATCTTAAGTGGGTTGTAAACTTGTAACTAATGGACTATAATAAATAGGCTTTAGTTGTATAATTAAAGATGTTTAAATATGTTCATGGGTTATAAGGTTTATCGGGTTAACCCGATAAGAAACTAGCTAAAACCCTAACCCGACCCTATAACGTTATCGGCTCTATTGGGTTGACCCGATAAACCCGATAAGGTATATTGGACCCGAATCAACCCGACCCTATAAGGCCTTATCGGGTTCGGGTCGGGTTGGGTCGGGTCGGGTCAACCCATATGACACCCCTAATGGTAAATACTGTTTAGGATTCTTGAGTTTACAAGAATGTTTTTGAGACATAGTCGGCCGACATAAACAGATGCATTTATGCCATCTCGTCAAATCTCATTGTCTACCATCTCAAAACCTAGTCGTCGGCCATGAGCAGCTACTATCTTAGAAAAAAAAAAGTCTGATGANCAAACTCTTGATGCTAATATCTGCCGTTATCTTTGCAAATTAATGGATAAACTCAACACAAAATGAGTTACTTAAATTGTCATATTCTCTACAGATTTGAAAACATAAGTTCAATGCCTTGATTGGCCTTCAGCGCTTCATATCATCAATGGGATGGCTCGAGGTAGTTCTTTATCTACATCAAGATTCCCGCCTTCAAAATCATCCATAGAGATTCTCAAGGCAGTGAATTTCTGCTGGATTGAGACATGAACCCAAAAATATCTGCTTTTGCCTTGCTGAAAAAGTTTGGTAGGATTCGATAGCCTGCTAAGACAAGAAATGTCGGGACACAGTAGAATCTAAGACCTCTCCTCTCTCTTACTACGTCAAAGATCTATTTTTTAATTTATTGTCATCTGAACTTGATGCATGGTTCATTTCTCCTGAGTATGCGTACACGCCACTTCTCTACAAAGTCAGATGTGTTAGCTTTGCGCGTTATTGTGTTGGCAATTGCTTGGTGGGAAGAAAACAGAGGCATTCGTCATTCAAGTCCAGTGACAACCTCTTGGGCATGCTACGTTACTGATAACAATGTAATTTTGTTATTGCAATACCTTTGTAGATACTTATTACTGTGTATTTATATGCTCAGCATGGAGACTTCTACAAAAGCCAAATCAGGTCCATTGAACTATGAAGTCCATATGTTACATGTATTCATGGCATCATCCCTGAAGTATAAGATCAATACATGTCGGTTGCTATGTGCTGCAACATAATGCTACAGGTAGACCACAATGTTGTCGGTGTTTTGATGCTTGTGAGTTGAGGTGGTGTTACCTCACCTAAACAGCCTGCTTTTTTCACTGGAGAGATTCAGAAGCGATGTTGTGTACATCAGCTGGAAAGAATACACGATAACACACAATGTATGCTTCGATATCAAGCATATGGTTTGCCCAGTGTCTACATTTAGGCCAGGGAATGTTGTTAATTTACATTAAACTTACTAGCATATAATTTTTGTTGATTGAAATCCGAAAGTATGCACTTAATTGTTTTCCGTATGTTTAGTTCCGGTACTTTGTGTTCCTTGTCTACGATTAAAGTATATTAAAAATTCAAAGGGTATTTGTATTTGTATTTTAATTGTGTACAAATTACCTCCAATGACTGCATATTATTATAATGTACATAATAAGCACTAACTTACAACCCTAATGGGTACGGGGCCATCTATACAACGTGGTCAACCGGTCTAGTGCTAACATTCGGTCTAATTAGGACGTAGCTAAGGAGTGGGAACGGACTTGTACGCTTGCGATCTTGAAGAAGAAATCGAGAGCGTTGGCAATGGCTTTCTAAAGCTGGTCGGCCATCTGGCATTTGTAGATATGTTTGAACTCGAAGATCCCTTTTGAGCAACCTTTTTCCGAACAGGGTGGAATCTATTTCCTACATGTTTTGTCAGGGACGGCCCTAGGGGTGGGTTGACACGTGCTCAAATGAGATTCTGCCACGTGTCCAGTTTACTACTAGTTGAATGTAACAGATTTTGGCGCCAAAATCTGTTACTAGTTTTCCTTTATATTTTCCCTTTCATTTCATTGTAAGAATTCATTCAGTTTTTTAACAAATCCTTTCTCTCCTGTATTGTAACAATTACAATTCATCATCTAATTCACAATCATTGATCTGATAGTTCGAGTTCAATTCTCATTTCTTGAATTCCAATTACAGATTCTTGTTAACTACATTTCTGTTATAGATTTCTAGTTTAACACATATCAAAGTGGTATCAGAGCGCCTTCCTGGCACTCATATCATCCTTCAAGAATATTACATTGATATTCTTGATTATCCGGTTATCTTCTCCGGTCAAGTTCCGGTAATAAACAAGATTCTCCGGTTACGAAGTCAGCCACCACTGATTTCGCTGTTCTGAAATACATTGGTTGGTGTCAATTAACTGTACTACCACAAGATAAGCCGGGTCTTCCGTTAAAGTTTCTTATCTTGAACAAGCTGGTAAGAAGCAGTTGAATTGAATAACCCAGAACAGTCCAACATCATTATCCCAGTAGGTCAGTAATTGGTCATTGTTTTGGTGGCTAGTTATTGTTGATGAGTGATAATACTGTTGGCATTATGGTGGAAACAAGAACTGCATCAAGAACTGCAGATCCTACTATGGAGTCTTTGCAACAATCCATGAATGACATCACACAAACCTTGCAATTGATGAGAGAGGAGATGAATGGTTATCTGGTAAACCAAAATGTGTTGACTAATGAGATCAACAGAATCAAGAATGGAGAAGGCACTAGCAACCATAGGGGAAGTCAAACTCATGGTAGTAATGGTCAACAGAATAATGGGAATGGAAGAGGTCAAGGAAGGCTCTCCAAGATTGAGTTTCCAAAGTTTAATGGAGATGATGTGAAGGGATGGGTGTTTAGATGCAAACAGTTTTTCAAGATTGATGGTGTGGTGGATGATTATGCAAAGATTGAGTTAGTGTCCATGCATGTGTATGAAAAAGCTTTGGTGTGGCACCAGCAATTTTGCAACAGATTTGGTGAAGATTCTCCATGGGAAGTGTATGAAAGAGAGGTTCTGAGACGTTTTGGGTCAGTCTTTGATGATCCACTTATGGAACTCAAGAAGTTGAAACAGGACAGTTCTGTGAAGGAGTACCAAGAGAAGTTTGAAGATTTGTTGAACAGGGTGGAGTTAAGTGAGAAACATGCTATCAGTTTGTTCCTTGGGGGATTAAAGAATGAGATTAGTCTGCAAATAAGGATGTTCACTTTGGAGTCCTTAACTGATGTGTTCTATATGGCTAAGATGCAGGAACAGACTTTGGTGGCTTTGAAATCAAGGTACTCTCCTTTGTTACCTACTCCTGTTAATAAAGTAGTTTCCCACAATACTTTTGGAGCTAGGAATACTATTGTAAATGGTAAATCAGATAATGTGTTGGCTTTACCTAGCAACAGACCTGTTAAGCCAAACACTAGTTTCAACCAAAATAGAAGATTGTCTCAAAAAGAATATGAGGAGAAAAGGGCTAATAACATGTGTTTTTATTGTGATCAAAAGTATGTACCTGGACATAAGTGTGCAGGTCAGTTGTATTCTTTGGTAGTGGTAGGAGAAAGTGAATGTGAAGAAGGGTTGGATGAGGGAAGTGATCCTATAGTGGAAAATGGTGTGGATGAATTTGATTCTGAGGGGTGTATGCAGTTTTGTGAAGATAGTCCACCTCAGATATCTTTAAATGCTTTGACTGGTACTAATACTTTCCAAACCATGAGAGTTAGGGGCAGTATTGGTAAGCAAAAGATCCACATACTGGTAGACTCAGGTAGTACACACAATTTCTTGGATTTACAGACTGCTAAGAGAATGGGGTGTAGGCTGAAAAGAACATGCCCTCTACAAGTTACTGTGGCTAATGGGCAGGATATGACAAGTAGTTTCATGTGTTATAAACTAGCTTTGACTGTGGGAGACATGATATTTGAAGTTGATGCTATGATTTTGCCTTTGGGAGCCTGTGAAATGGTGCTGGGAGTTCAATGGTTGGCCAAACTGGGAACCATTAGGTGGAATTTTGAAAAGTTGACCATGGGTTTCACTTACAAGAATAGGAAAGTATGGTTAAGGGGAACTCCACAAGCTACCTTGCAATGGATGAATGGAAAGAAAGTGGCCACTAGTTCATTGATGATGTGTATCTGTGCTCCAAGCTTACTACAAATAGAAGACAAGGGGGAAGACAATGATCATATAAACTCTGTTGTGGAAGAATTTGAAGATGTATTTGCAACACCTACTTCATTACCACCCAAGAGATCACATGATCACCAAATCCAGCTAATGCCAAACACTCCACCAGTTAATGTCAGGCCTTATAGACATCCACCAGTGCAGAAAGATGCTATAGAGCAGATGGTGAGTGAGCTACTTGATTCAGGAGTAATTAGACATAGCCAAAGTCCTTTTTCCTCTCCCATTGTGATGGTTAAAAAGAAGGATGGCAGTTGGAGGATGTGTGTGGATTATAGGCAGCTCAATAAATTCACCATTAAAGACAGATTTCCAATACCTATGATAGAGGAGCTTATTGATGAACTACATGGAGCCACAGTGTTTTCAAAGCTTGATTTAAGGTCAGGGTATCACCAAATTAGAATGAAGGAAGATGATATTGAAAAGACTGCCTTTAGAACCCATGATGGCCATTATGAGTTTTTGGTCATGCCATTTGGTCTCACCAATGCCCCATCTACCTTCCAGTCATTAATGAACACAATATTTAGACCTTTCTTGAGGAAATTTGTGCTGGTATTCTTTGATGATATACTCATCTACAGTAAAGACATGGAAGAACATACACAACATTTGAAGACAGTTCTGCAAGTCATGAGACAGAATACATTGTTTGCAAAGCAGTCTAAATGTTCTTTTGCTGTGGAAAAGGTGGAATATCTTGGTCATGTCATCACTGCTCAAGGGGTGTCTACAGATCCAGCTAAAATACAAGCTATTAAGGACTGGCCTGTACCTACCAATGTCAAGCAATTGAGGGGTATTCTGGGGTTGACAGGGTATTACAGAAGGTTCATCAAACATTATGCCATAATCAGTAAACCTTTAACTGCTTTGCTAAAGAAAAATGCTTTTCAATGGTCAAATGAGGCTCAATTGGCTTTTGAGAAGTTGCAACAAGCAATGATGACAGCTCCAGTTCTGGCATTGCCTGATTTTAACAATGAATTTGTGGTGGAGACTGATGCTTGTGGAACTGGCATTGGGGCAGTATTACAACAAAATGGCCACCCTATAGCATTCCTAAGTAAGTCCTTATCTGAAAAACATCAACTTTTGTCTACCTATGAGAAAGAATTCCTTGCAGTCATATTAGCCTTAGAAAAGTGGAAAGGTTATTTGTTAGACAGGCATTTTAAGATTAGGACTGATCATTTCAGTTTGAAATATTTGTTGAATCAGAGATTAACCACTCCTTTTCAAATGAAATGGTTACCCAAACTGTTGGGGTATGATTATGAGATTGATTACAAAAAAGGGTGTGAGAACAGTGCTGCTGATGCATTGTCTAGGGTGGATAATCAAGCTGAATTGGCAAGTCTAGTGGCTACTACTGTCTCCAGTGATTTGTTGGACAAGATTAAAGGAAGTTGGGTCAATGATTCTGAGTTAAGCAAGTTAATTGACAAAGTGCAGGCTCATGGTAATAGTTTTGGGAAGTACACTTGGGCAAATCAACAATTAAGAAGAAAGAGTAAGTTGATGGTAGGAAATGATGCAGAACTTAAGAAGCAATTGTTTCATCATTTTCATTCTGAACCAGTTGGGGGACACTCAGGTGTACAAGTAACTTTGAAGAAACTTTGTGCAGTGGTTTATTGGAAAAAGATGAGGAAGATGGTTAAACAATGGGTGAGGGAATGTGATGTGTGCCAAAGACAAAAACCTGACCTAAGTGCTTATCCTGGTTTATTACAACCCCTACCTATTCCCCAAAGAGTATGGACTGATATATCAATGGATTTTGTGGAAGGATTGCCAAGTTCTCAAGGAAAGACTGTGGTATTTGTGATAGTAGATAGACTCAGCAAATATGCCCACTTTGTAGCCATGAAACACCCTTTTACTGCAAGTCAGGTTGCCCAAGCATTCTTAGAAAATGTCTACAAGTTGCATGGATTGCCAGAGACAATTGTAAGTGACAGAGACAAGGTGTTCTTAAGTCATTTTTGGCAGGCCTTATTCAAGATGTTGAAAGTCAAACTTAAGATGTCCACTGCATATCACCCACAATCAGATGGTCAAACTGAGGTTGTTAACAGGTGTTTGGAATGTTTTCTAAGATGCATGACTGGTGAAACACCCAAGGAATGGTCTCAATGGTTAGCTCTAGCTGAATATTGGTATAATACCAATTTTCACACTTCCATCAGTACCACCCCTTTTGAAATAGTCTACAGTCAAAAACCTCCTCTGCACATGCCTTACTTAGCTGGTGAAAGTATGGTTGAAGCTGTGGATAGAACTTTAGTTGCAAGGGAACAAGTCATAGCTATGCTCAAATTCCATTTGAAAAGGGCTCAAGATAGAATGAAAAATTATGCAGATAAACACAGAACAGAAAGGAGTTTTGATGTGGGTGTTTGGGTCTACTTAAAATTACAACCTTATAGGCAAGTGTCTGTGAGACAGAACCCCTACCATAAGCTTTCAGCCAAATACTATGGGCCTTTCCTAATTGTGGCTAAAGTAGGAGCAGTAGCCTACAAATTACAGTTGCCTGATGAAAGTTTGATACATCCAGTTTTTCATGTATCACAATTGAAGTTGTGCAAAGGACCAGTGCAGAAAATGGGAATACTTCCTCACATTGGGAAAGATGGGTTGCTTGACATGCATCCAGTGGCCATACTGGATAGAAAATTGGGCAAGTTAAACAATAAAGCAGCAGTCTACATTCTTGTGCAATGGTCAAACAGTGATGAGGATGGAGCTACATGGGAGTTGTATGAGGATGTGATGCAGAGGTTCCCTGAATTTGCTGAGCTGGAAGAACAAGGATAATTGTGAAGAGTAATCACAATTGTTTAAGGGGAATGGATTGACACGTGCTCAAATAAGATTCTGCCACGTGTCCAGTTTACTACTAGTTTGAATGTAACAGATTTTGGCGCCAAAATCTGTTACTAGTTTTCCTTTATATTTTCCCTTTCATTTCATTGTAAGATTTCATTCAGACTTTTAACAAATCCTTTCTCTCTTGTATTGTAACAATTACAATTCATCATCTAATTCACAATCATTGATCTGATAATTCGAGTTCAATTCTCATTTCTTGGATTCCAATTACAGATTCTTGTTAACTACATTTCTGTTATAGATTTCTAGTTTAACACATATCAGTGGGTGAGGCGGCGGCCACCCGAGGCATCAAACAAATAAGGGGCATCATCAGCTTTGATTCGTATATAGCAGCTGAGTGTAAACTTTTTGTCGAAATAGATCAGTTTCTTGGTTTGCCTGCACGTATCATGCTTGGGTGCTACAAGTATTTGTAGCGATGGTGGTAGCTCATAAAGAGACTAGAAGAAGATGGGATGACGATTAAGAAGCTGATACACAGAGAAGATAGAATCCTATTTAGAGGGTGTTTGTTTAAGCTTATATGTGGGCTTATAAGCTTATTTGATTTTGGCTTATATTTCATAAGCGCTAATTTTCTGGCTTATTTTAAGACTTATGGGCTTATATAAGTTTATCATATTATAATAAATTTATATTAGCCCATAAGTATCAAAATAGGCCGGAAAATTGAGGCATCTTGAATATAAGCCGAAACACAAATTAGCTCATAATATATAAGCTTAAATAAACACTCATTTAGTTAACTAGAACTCTTTTAGGCCCAAATCAGTATACATGCGAGCCCATCATACATTTCCAGTTCAAATTATGGCTACATAAAACCAAAATGGCATATATACTACGAGTTAGGATTAAATGAGAAGAAAAATTAAAATGAAAAAGAGAGAATGAACTACATTCATTAATTTAAAATGCACCTACAAAAGTAAATATATTTTCTCTTAAAATTCTCCCTCATTTTTAAAATGTATGGCTAAACTTTCTTCTCATTTTAATATTTATTCTCGCCGGATCCCTTCTATATCTTTTAGGAGGGAGATCCTCTAAAGTTGTGTTATACAACTTTAGTAAAGTTAGACAATTGTGAGACATTTAATTTGATCCGATAACTTAAATCAAAAGAAGTTCTTTTGATTTAAGCCATTAGATCAAATCCAATGGCTCACAATTGTCTAACTTTACTAAAGTTATCCTCTTAACTTTAGATGATCTCCCTCCTATCTTTTATGTCTTTTTTTGTGATTCATTTCATGCAACTCTAATTAGTTATAAAAAGGCTTACTTTACAAAGGGAACGTAGTTTCCTGGGAACTAAAAGGTTCCCGATAACCGGCTGCATCAGCCCGCTAACCTTCGTAACCGTCAGCATATAACTAGATTTTGTCTATAAACATTTTAACATTTTTTTTTTGTAATATTTTATTAGCTAATTCTGTTATTCTTTTTGTAATTTTTATACATAATATAACTTTGACTAAATTTATGTCCGATGTTTATAACATTGTAAGAGTTAATATACATAGTCCTCGCATTTTGAAAAAAAGAATTAAAAGAAAATGTAATTAACAAGGATTTCAACTCGCACGTAGGGATGCAATCAAGTCAAGCTTTTATCAAGCAACTCGAGCTTGAGCTTGGCTCGATCGAGTCAAGCTTTTATCAAGCTCAAGCCCAAGCTCAAGCTCGAAACATTTAATGAGCCAAGCTCAAGCTTTGGATAGCTTGGCTCGAGCTCGTATCAAGCTTTTATCAAGCTTTAATATAGATAGATTTTCATATAAATTTCTTATAAATAATTAGGAGCAAATATGGCTAGCAAGCTAATTATAAGAGCTTAGTTCGTAAATAATTGGATAACGTATCAGAATAAACATCAAGTGTGTATATATGTACGTTACATGATAGATATTATATTTATCAGTGGCCAGTTGCATAGTCTGTTATAGAGTAAAACTTAAAGGACCAAGATAAGGTTTGTAGTCATTATTACTTTTAAATTTTTAAGGATATATCTAAAAGTACAAGCTATCAATTCGAAGATGCCCTTAGCTAAATAATAACATATCAGTAACGATCATTTTGCTCATGAATTCAAGATCTGTGAACCTTATGAAGCCTCACGAGATATATTTTGTTGATATGATTTAGACATTTGAACCTTAATTAGTACTTTGGCTTATGTTTCATTCTGATGTTCGACTTGGATACGAGAATGTTGTTCTTGGTTTTATTAGTGTCATATCAATCTAATTTGGTTTTCAAATATGGTTTTAGCTTGTTTTACTTTATACATATATTTATTGTTGAGTTTAGCTATTGAATACAATATGTTTGCATACATTCAAGCTTTTCAAGTCAAGCTCAAGCTTTGCTCGAAACCTACTCAAGCCAAGCTCAAGCCTGGATGATGAAAGCTTGACAAGCTATCAAGCCAAGCTCAAGCCTAGTGTTTTTCTTTCAAGCCAAGCTCAAGCCTTGTTGAGCTTGAGCTCAGCTTGACTCGATTGCAGCCCTACTCGCACGGTGCGACGGAGCGTTTGTATACGGTGGTATTGTAGTCGGAAGAGAAATTTGTTCTAAATTAAACCATACCCGCACCTAGAAACCTTTAACATATACAAATTTCTAATATACAGTTCTTGTTTGAGGCGATGGATTGTGACTGAGCTTATATGTTTGTGATTTTGATAAGTGATGGGTTATAGATCCCTAACAAATATTATGTTAAAAGAAAAAGCCTTTCAAATACATTATATATTCTTAATTCTCTTATTTTAGTGTGATACTTTTTTGTGTTTGTTGGTGGTTCATAATGATTATTGATTTTTCACATATGAATATTAAAAAATAATAATAATAATAATAATAAAATTTAAAAAAATAAAAAAAAAATATATATGTTTAGATGTGACAGAATTGATTTGACATTAGATAAGATACATATAAAAGATACTAATAAAGTTACACAAAATTGTTTTAATTTCTTTTTGTCTTCAGTTCTTGCTGATTTGCTGGAGAGTTTAGCTTCATGATATGCATGTCATATCTACTTTAGAGTTTACATATGGCATATCTTGTCATCTTAGGAACCCAAAGCTTTGTCATTATTAATAAAAAAAATAAGGATTCTATTTGTTCTGGTAAATCCGGAATAACTGCTCAGAGCATTCAAGTGCAAGAATTCTTCCACTATTTTGCTCAAATCACCTTCAAAATAGCAACGCTAGGTGGATAAAATTTGACTCCATTGGGGCCTTTTGTATGGGAACCTGCCCTAGCTAGGTTGCCTGACCCAACAGATGTGATACCTGAGATATTGTTCATGTTATATTTAGAATAAACATGATATGTAAAATGGACATATTAATATTGGGGCAAGGAGGATGGGAGAAATTGATATAAAGGTTCTCTAATGACCGTGCAAGGAGAATTTTTGTCACGAAGAAGCTCAGATAATGGTTTCCTCGTCACATAACTTCTCCCCGCAAGCATAATGAGTAACATTTATATCGATTTCTACCACTCTCCTAACTCTAACATTAGTATGTCCACTTGCCCTACAAAAAATGAACAGTGTCTCAGTGACCGGAGACAAAATATTTATGTTTTGGCTTGGAAATTCTATTTGCTACAAAACACGGTTGCATTAAATTAGGACCCATCGGTAACCGAATCCTCATTGCTAACCAACTATTATCAAAATTAGATATACAAAAACAACCCAGAGAATATATGAAAAAACGTATCACCTTAAACTGATGGTTGATGGTTTAAAGTACTGGTGGTAACACTAAGGTGAAACGAAAACAATAAATAGCATACCTCAACAAATCCGTTTAGTTAGGGCAACCATTGATTCTTCTAGGTTCTGGACATGGTCTATTAATCTAGCCAACTTGATAACCAAAACCCTCCTTCAAGCATGATACATAAACTTTATATCGATTTCTTCAATCCTCATCACCCGAACATTATCATGTCTAGTTGACATTGCTTCTATAGCCTGAATACAAAAGAGAACAATCCATTGATAATTGCACCAAAAATATTTATAGTCCAACTCAGATATTGTAAATATTATGTATACCTCATTTAACTAGGCATCTGAAACCTCAAAAGCATCGGTTTCTTTTCCTTTTTTTTCCTTTGCGCATTCACTCAACATTCGAACCAACATTTACACTACGTTTTTTGGTTGGCCTCCAACATCCTCTTCCTCTTCCGTTTATGCTTTGTGCAACAGATTTTTCTCGTTTGGTTTTTGCATAGCACAAAACATCACCGATGCTGCAGAATTCGTAGTATCCCTTATTCTAGACCTCTCTGCTCCAGTCACTATAAAAACACTATTTAAAGCATCAATTTCAACTGATGATGTGTATCTTCTATCGTGACGGGGACCCAGATCATTGGTAACTCTGCAAGTGAAACTGAAACAATGAGACTAAAGATTGTTGTAACTTCTAAGTATTGTACTCTATGGCAATATAAAAATGCACTGCTTATACTTGTAAGTAGCTTTTGGCCAATGTTTCTTGTTGCAAAACTCGTGAAATTTCTACATTGGCTCAGATATTGTGTTGGCAACAAAACAAGATTGCATTTTATGCACTCCAGTTTTTGCCATGCCAAAATTAAGACGGACGAGCTGATAGAATCATCATAGCCAAGCAACCGATTATCTAAATTAGATACGAAATAACAACCTATGAAGTATATGAGAAACTGAATAGCCTTAAACTAATGGTTCATGGTCTAAAGTATTGGTGGTAGCAATAAGCTAAAACTAACAATAAGTAAATGTCAAACATTAGAGCTAAAGATGCATAGAAAAAACAGATGTTATTTAAATATCAACCTCAGCGATAGTTCACAATAAAAGCATGGTAATCTCAAATGGGAAAAAAATCCCACAAAATACTTCAACAAAGCCGATTTCTTTAAAAACAATGTACTAATTAAGATTATAAACGCCATGTATCATTTAAACTTTTAAAGACCATTAAACAAATAGATCCATCATTCATCTCCATTCTCCACACACTAAACACACACATTTCATTCCAAACAACAAAAAATCTACGAGCAACAAGTATAAAATAGGCCAAAACTGCTAACATCTAAATAATGACATAAAGTAACAACAACAGAAAAATGATTCAATATTGCTACCTTATGTATAATGCAACAAAGTAATAGCAATAGGCACAACAACTTATAGCAGCAATCAAAGGCTTGGAATCCTCTCCATGGTGGGAATGAGCAACGTCGACACACGCCAGTATATAGATTATTTAGTTGTTAAACGGATCGCCAAACAATCAACTTGCTCCCTTGGGTTTTGGAAGTGACCTATTAATTTGGGCATACTTCATAACGAAAATTCTCCTTGAAGCATCATACAGAACATTCACATCAATTTCTTCCATCATCCGCACCCCAACATTAGTATGTCCAGCTCACATTTCTCGGATACCCTAAATATAAAAGAGAACAATCTATTACTAAGGACGAAGAATATTTATGCCTAGCCTCAAATAGGGTATTGCGTACAAAACAGTGTTGCATTTTTACGCGTTACAGTTTTTGCTTCCTCTTGTAGTATTTAGCCATTTTTTATTTTGAGTGTGCTAGTTGAATAGTTGCTCAATCTTTTTTTTTTCTTCTATAAGGTCCAGGGGCTATCCTTCGGCATAGTTCGATATGTCCATAAGACATTGAAAATTCTTCCACCCATTTTGTTCTGTTCTCCCTGCTTTGTCTTTTGATCCCCTCTACCAATTCTCGATTGGGTGGGTACTTTAACTTGGATGTTGGCCTGAGAGTGGTAAGATGAAGTTGTTACGTGGACAATTCCCATTTTTGCGCACCATGACTTGAATGGCGCACCCATTAATTGAGTCCCATTATCGCTTACAGTCGTTTGTGGTACCCAAAATTGACAAATTATTTGGTCAAAGACGAATTTAAGTGTTTTTTTAAGTGATTATAGCCATAGGCTTGGCTTCCATACATTTTGTGAAATAGTCAACAACCACCATGTACCTAACGTTACCTAGGGCTGTTGTCAATAGACCACATAAGTCAATGCCCCATTTATGAAATGACCAAGGTGTTGTGTTGGGAATTAAGTCATGTGGAGGGGCATGTTGCACATATACATAAGATTGACATGCATGGAAACTCCGGAGTAATGTGTTAGCATCATCATTGACTGTTGGCTAGTAATATCCCATGTGTATTGTGTTAGCTGCTACTTCCTTCGCACTAGAAAGCATCCCAATAATCCTTCAAGTATTTCTTGTAAAATCCTTGTCGCATGTGTTGGTCCTATGCATCTTTGCATAGGTCCTAAGATAGTTATTTTGTACAACACTCCATACTTGAAACAATAATTAACTGAATTCCACCTGATCTTTTGGGCTTCTTCTTTGTCTTCAGGTACAAGGCCCTGACTGAAGTAATTGGTCAAGGAGTTAATCAGATGACCCATTCTTCTTCTACATGGGATACTTCTTGTCCCTCTTCGATTGATTTCTTTACTATTTCCTCTACCTATACTTCCTTGTTTATGTGATTGAATATTATGCTTGCTAGTTTGCTGAGAGCATCTGCTCATTTGTTCAGCGCCGGAGGTATTTGTGTTATAATAAAGGATTTTAAGTATGGGAGTAATGGTTGCACCTGTTCTAGGTAAGCGATCATAGAGTTATCATTTGCTTCATATTCTCTCGATACTTGTTTTGTTACTAACAATGGATAAGTGTACGCCTGCTAGTAGGGCCTCATATTCAGCTTTGTTGTTAGAATCATTAAAGTTGAAACGTAAAGCATATGTGAACTCATGTTTATCAGGGTTGGTTAGGATGATTCCGGCCCCTCATCATGTTTCACTCGAGGCACCATATGTGAACAGTTTATCAGGTTGGTTAGGATAGTTCAAGGATGTGTTTCACTCGAGTGGGTTGTTTTTTATCGTCCTGTGTGGCTATTTGATAATCCACCTCTGCTAGGAAGCCATCCATCACTTGCCATTTGATTGCATTTCGGGTTTAAATGTTATCTCATGCTCTCTTAATGTAATTGTCCACTTAGCCAATCTGTCGGAGTTCTCAGGGTTTGAAAATATTTGTTTCAATGGTTTGTTACTCATGACTTCTACTGGATAAGCTTGGAAGTATCTTCTTAAACCTTTGACTGAGACAAAAGAGCACAGGCTAGCTTTTCGATGGGAGAATAACACAATTCCGTGTCATGTAGTACCCTACAGACGAAGTATATCGGCATTTGCAATTTGTCTCTTTTGGTTAGTAATATTGATTTGGCTTCATGAGGTACTGTGAGGTACATTGTAAGTGTTTCGCCTGGGATTAGGCCAGTAAAAGTTGGCAGTCCAGTTAAGAACATTTTTAGATCCTGGAAAGCGTTCTCAGCTTCATCTGACCATTTGAATTTGATTTTTTTTCTTCACATGACTCTTTATTACTTTAAAGAAGGCAAGTGATTTATCAGCAGCTCAAGATAAAAAAACGGGTGAGGGCTGAAATCTTGCCATTCATGCTTTGCGTATGAGTTAGGGTCTTTGGTAATGTAATATCCAGTATAGCATTTATGCCCCTTGGGCTAATTACATGTCCCCAAAATTGACCATCTTCAACTCTGAAAGTGCATTTGGTTGGTTCAGCTTCATGTTGATTCTTCTTAAGTTATGGAATGTTTCCGGTATGACTTTTGTTAATGAGACTTCAGTTTTGCTTTATATCACCATGGCATCCACGTAAGCTTCCAAATTGACTTCGGTTTGATTCTTGAATGCTCTGTCCACTAGCGCCTTGTACGTGGTCCCTTCATTCTTAAAGCCAAAAAGCATCTTTGCGTAATAGTATATTCCTTCATTTATGTAGAAGGTTGTTTTTTCCTCATCTAACTTTTTCATGAGTATTTGATGGAAGCCGTCGAGGAAACATATATACTTAAAGCCAGAGAGGGACTCTACTTTCCAGTCGATTGGAGGTAGTGGATAGTTGTCATTGGGGCATGATTTGTTTAGGTTTGTGAAGTCAATACATATGCACTAGCCACCAAGTGCCATTTCCTTTTTTCACCAAGATTGGGTTCGCAACCCAGGTTTGGTATTGTACCTGGCGAAGGATTCCTGCCTGGATGAGATCATAAACCTTAGTAGTCATAGATTCTGATCTTTTCAAGGAGATGTTTCTCCTTTTTTGACTAATAGGTGTTACATACTAATTGAGTCCCAGGCTATGTTCATCTAATTCTCTTGGGATACCCGTCATGTCGGCTGACGTACAAGCGAAAACGTCAAAACTATTTGCAAGTAACTGAACGAGCTGATTTTGTGCTTAAGTGGAAGGTGTATTCCTATAGTGATTCGTTGACATAGGTATTTTTTGTTGATCACAACTTTTTCCTCATTGTCATTGTCTCCAGGCATTGCCTTCCATTGAATTTTCCTAATCATCTTGTTGTCTATTGCTGCAGATAGTTTTGCATCTTCCCTTAGGTAATCAGTTTTGACTATGGCTATCTCTGATTATGTTGGGAACTTCACATAAGATCGGATTGTAGACACCTTCGCAAATGGTTCTTGTATGGTTGTTCTTCCTGAAAGGATGTTATTCTTGGAATTTGATTTAACAGCATGAATTTCCATTACGAATCTTCTTGGCAATAAGTGAGTTCCCACTGTGGTTTACAGTTTGAGTACTTCTTTAGGCTAATATCTCTCAAACGAGAACCCAATAAGCGGAGTAGTTGAAGGACGCATCATTTCCCAATTTTTTCTGCCTGCTTGAAACAATGATCATACATAATGTTAACTGAGCAACCCTCATCCATGTAAATCTTGCTTATCATCTTATGTGAAGCGATCACAACAATAATGACTACCGGATCCGCAGAAGGTATGAATCATTCCCAAAGAAGGGGCAATTCAAATATATACCCACTAAAACTTACATATTTTCATATTTCCCTAAAACATTCTTAAACATCATTGTACATTGTGCATTAAAAACTTGTATTTTGGAGAAATATGAAAATATAAAAGTTTCATTGGATATACTGCAATTCCCCCCCCCCCCCCACCCAAAGGGAAATGTTCCTTAGTTTTCATCAGAATCCATTTTTCAAGTACCTCATTGTTTCATTTCTCACTTACAGAATAACCATGTTTGATCATGTATATGTGAGGTAGTTGTTGAGTGTTTGTTTGTTTTGAAATAAATTTGGTTCTGCACGCCCGTCATGTTTTTGAAACCGAGTTTTTGTTTATGACGACAGTGAGATGAAAGCTTTTGTTCATGTTTATAACTAAAAATTGTAATTTCAGGTTTTCGGATATCGGAAAAATGGAAACCGGTGGCTTTGTTTATGCCATGGGTCCCACAGATGACGCCATGTTTCCATATAGTACATAAAGCAATGGTTGATATAAGTTTAAGGTGTGAGATTAGGTTAATCGTATGTTCAGTTTCCTTTTTAACGGTATGTTCAGGTACGGTGTGTTGGGCCTTTAGCCTTTTGGGCATCTTTTGAGTCGGTTATGGCCGTATGAGCTTTAGCCATTGGACTAAAACTCCTACGCTATTAGTTTTCTAGACAATGATGTAATTAATCCGACATGTATAAGAATAATAATTGAGCTAATGAGTTGTAATTTATCATACAAATAAGAAATTCGAGACAAGACTTTAATTTAAATTACAATGACACCTAAGTAAATGAAAACAAAGATAAAAGGAAAAATGAATGAATGAATCGAATTGTTATATGCCTAAGATAAAAGAGATTTGGATTATGATTATGATTATGATTATGATTAAGTTAAATAAAAAAGTGAATTGGGAGAAATTTAGATAATGTTTGATCTGAGTAGTTGTCACTCGCCATCCCTCTCGTTTATTACTTGTCACATTCGACCCTATTGTTTGCACATCCTCCTCATAACTGGACCTATTCCACTGCCAAACAAACTGTTTTTGTAACATCAGTTAGTGAACTTAAAAAGCTAAAGATAAAACAGATTAATTACATTTTATAATATATCTAAGAAAAACTTCATAAACCGTATACATGTATTGTCACAGGCTTACAACTCAATGATTATAGGCCTTCATTTAAAAATAAGATTAATTTATTAACTAATCAAGGCATCAAGCTTCTTATATTTTTGTGACTAATCATTGGGCTCATTACTAATTATAGTATTATACAAGTTCCTTTTTGGTAGCCCGATAATCGTTGGGCTGCTCTATAGTTCATATGGTTGTGAAAATCTGGTTATGCAAAATAACGACTTTTAGGGGGTGTTTGATTTAAACTTAATATGAAAAAAACTGAATTAATTAAGTCATATGAAAACTGTTTGTTTGTGACTTAATAGAGAAAGATGACTGAAAATATTAAGTAATAAAACTGAGGTTGTCCACGTTAAGTCTTCTCTTAATTAAACATGACTTAATAAAAAAAAAATTAACAAACAAGCCCTTAGTCTTAACATGCAAATAAATTTTAGTGATGAGGTTGTCACTTAAATCAAGCTTAATGTACTACAATAATTTATCACAACCATAAATAACAAAGCGTTGTCTAAGAGCATTGATTAGTGGTTCTTAATTGAACTCAAAATTTTCTTTTAAATTGATTGAAAATAACTTAATTACATGTGATTTTGAATTTAATAAACTCGTTATTTCCTTTTTTATTCGTATGAACCAATACCCCGGGCATTTTTTAAGGGATAACTTAGGCTACAATTTTTGTAGCCAATTGACTACAATGTTCATTTACTAAAATACACAAGCAAATGAATCAGGGACCCACAAAAAGAAATCAGTGACCCACAGAATGATTCAGAAACCCACAATTTGTAGCACAAATTGTAGGGAATTGGCTACAATGCAATTGTAGCTAATATATTCCCTTTTAATTTTATATATTTGAAGTATTTTTAATAATAACGAAAGATTTTTTATTCTTCTTTTTACAATGATTATATAAGATTTAAATAGATCCAATGGGTAAAAAGATGAGTATGGACTCGTTCGTTTTATGTTCTTTACAAGGTGTACAAATGGGCATTATGATAATTGTACCATGTGGTTCTGTCTCAGCCTTGGTTGGCCAATGAGAATAAGTACTAAATAATGCATGTCTCCAGAGTATAATTCATGTACGGAGTTTATATTTACAAATACACATGCATACGAGTGTACATTTTTATGAATTAAATACTGATCACAAGATCTGAAAGTACTTTTTGTTTTTGATAATATGTTTAAAAAGACTAGAAAGTTATATCATATGAACAGATGAGGTTTCGAGCTTTACATCAATGATCAATTAGTAAGACAAAACAATGAGAGCATATTGAATTTTGGTCTAGCTATTGTGCATGGCTACATTCAACATCTAGAGGACCGTCCTCGAGTTTTTGGGGCCCTGACAAAAATCAATAATGAGGCCTTCAAAAAGAAATTAATGTTGCAAGCTAGCTATTTAAACGTTAAAATTGGCTCATTTAATTTATTTTCTCACTTAATTGTTTTTTAAGAAGAAAGAAGAATATGTGTACAAATGTATAGATTTGTTAACATGACACATTTTGAGGCCCCTAACATTTTTAGGGCCCTGAGCGGTCGCCTACCTCGTATAACCTCAAAGACGACTCACATCAACTTATAAGGGGGTGTTTGGGGAAAAACAAGTTTACAAAAATGAAGTTTGCAAAACCACGTTTTGTGGCAGTAAGGTCCAACCTCCAGTTACAAAACTCCATTTTGAGTACAAAAATCACGTTTTAGACATTGGTTGCCAAACACTCATTTTTGATTATCTCCATTTACAAAACGCAATAAGCAGATAAGTAGGTCCAAAACGCAAACACAAACACCCCCTAAGTAACATAATAACATTACATGTACATGATGCAAGAAACTGTCATAATTTGTTGGTTGTTGAACTAATCATCCTTTTACATGCTACTTATTTATAGAAAAAATCTAACTACTAGTACAAAGAATTCTGTTCAGATTAATTAGTGAGAATGAATCAATGAAACATACCTGGCGTTGGAGTAATCTTGGTAGGCTTTGAAATAAGAGGAACAGCAGGTCCAGAATAAGATTGGGCTGTTGGGCCCATTGATCCAGCATGATGGTAATGATGCAGAGGATACATCACCATGGCTTGACCAGGATACAGCTGTGTGTAGTGGCCTCCATTCATGTAGGCCCCACCCATATATCCTAATTTCTGTACATTAAAATATTCCAATAATTTATGATGTAACTAAACTTACAGTAATTCCCACACAAATTATTCAAAAATATCCATCTAAACTAAATTTTCAAATAAAGTAGGTGTTAATTGCTTTTTGAATAAATTATGTATTTTGGATAATCACTTTTGTATTTTAGTCTTAAATAATATTTCCATATGACTGTAATATTTTAAAAAGGTTTACATATGTATTAACATGCTCGGCTTAGTGGTGCTATGACATGTTGTAGGGCATTTTTTGTCTTACGACGCCGCTATAAGATGTTAAACTACACCATGGGTTTGGTGTTATAGGAAATAGAAATTGAAAGAGTAAATATTCGCCCGCGAAAACTGACCTTTCTCGATGCTTTTTTATAGGGTTTTAGCCATAGACATGGCGAGTGCTATAAGGTTTTTTTTGTGTGTGTGAGTAGATGCGGTATTTTCGATGATGTATTATAACAATTTTATTAAGAATGATGTTTATATTATAGTGGTATTATACAGTATATGCTCCGCTGACATGCCCTGTAAAATTTATAAGGCACGACTTAGCTAGCTCTCACAAAATATCAAACCAACAACTTGTAGCTATCCTTATTTAAAGTTTTAATACAACCAACTTAATCATGTTTCACAAACACGTGAAGTTATTCATTTCTAAATATTACGTAGTACTTTTTAAAAAGCCATATGGTATATGCTCTTGCAAATTTGCAATCAGTTATTTTTCTTCAAAGGCGTTAAAAGTTGAACTTCTTTTTCTATATAAGTTAACAATATTAATCAATTAGGACGATTCTTCATGAATCAAATAATCATATATTTTCACAAAGTAAGAAACAAGGATATTCATTTACTATTAAAAACGTAACAGTAATATATATCTCCAAATATCCTAACGCTCATTAGCATAAATGCATGTAAGTTACAATTTAAATGATCAGCTGAAACAACTTACATGATTGTAACTGCCACCATTTGTAGCAACATAAGTCGCGGGACCATACCCGTAGTATGGCACAGCGTTCTGGTGGCGCTGAACATACTGCGACGCTACGGCCGGAGTAGGCTGATAGTACCACTGCACCTGAGGTGGTGGTGGCGTTAACGTGCCTGTGGATCTCGGCCCTACATTTGCATTCGATCCTATGTATACAAAAACATCATATATTAGACATTTCTTCTAAACACAAGTACATTTTTTAAACAAATGTAACAAATGTTTTTTAAGGATCAAATAATGTGAATTACTAGTACTAAATGAGTTTAAATGTATTGCAACATTGTTATAAAACTGGATATATATTGTACTAGAACACAATAATCATATAGTAATCATTTATGTAAGACAGTGTACGTACCATTTTGATGTGGAGGGCATGATCTCGGCCGGCGTGCACCAAGAGAAGCCAGATTGCAATTAGCACGCCGGCCATTGATAACTGGGGCAGGGTCTTCACACGCCTTTTTAGCCGATTCGGGCTCATTAAACGTTACCTAAATGGCAAGAAACAAAACGAAACTTTAATGTACCATAACCAAAGTAGAAAATCATACGAATCATATGTTAAATAACGAAAAAAATAAAACATACGAATCCATAGCCTTTGGATCGTCCAGTTGTTTTATCATTGATAATAACGGCTTCTAAGATATCGCCGAATTTTTCGAAATGGTTCTTGAGTGCGTCGTTAGGAGTCTCCCAAGCCAATCCTCCGACAAATACTTTGGTCAGTGTTGTGTCGCCGAATGGTCCTACATTGCTGCTGTTGTAGGTCAACATGGTTATGAAATGAAATATTATAAGGAGATTGGAGATTGGAGATTGGAATAAATATAAGGAGTTATATGTAGAAGTGGTGAAGAATGAAGATATATAGAGTCCAAATGAGATGCTGAGTAGTCATCATATTATATTTACTTAACTATGTAAATTAAATATGTTATGTGTATTGTGAGAAATAATATTAAAATGTGTTCTTAAAAAGAAAAATATGAATAAGTTTTACCTTTTTTTGATGCGGATGAAATCAGTTTTACTTGATGATCAATTAACATGACATATTTTTGTTAAAACCAATTTTAAATGTATTTTGTTTCCGGCCTCCTTCTTAGAGTTGTTGCTAATAAATTCTTAGCTTTTCAAAAGAAAAAAGAAACCAAATTTAGATGTAGTTAGAGAAAGAGTTGAAAATGGTTACAAAAAGAAATGCTTTTCGGAAAAAGAAACCCAACTTTAGAGGTAGTTAGAGAAAGAGTTGAAAACGGTTTCAAAAGAATTTTGATTATGCTATTTACATTTGAGTCAAATGTTTATCTATTTCGGAAAGCCTGATAAGAAAAATCTCACATGTTCAACCTTTTTTTTTTTTTTTTTCTATAAGGAGATTGGAGATAGGAATAAATATAAGGAGTTATATGTGGAAGTGGTGAAGAATGAAGATATATAGAGTCCAAATGAGATGCTGAGTAGTCATCATATTATATTTACTTAAGTATGTAAATTAAATATGTTATGTGTATTGTGAGAAATAATATTAAAATGTGTTCTTAAAAAGAAAAATATGAATAAGTTTTACCTTTTTTAGATGCACATGAAATCAGTTTTACTTGATGATCAATTAACATGACATATTTTTGTTAAAACCAATTTTAAATGTATTTTGTTTCCGGCCTCCTTCTTAGAGTTGTTGCTAATAAATTCTCAGCTTTTCAAAAAAAGAAACCGACTTTAGCACTCTGTTCTCAAGTTTTTGAAATTAAAGAAAAGAAGAGAAGAGTTAAAATTGGGCAGAAAAGAAGATAAGATGAATGAAATTTTATTTTTTATATCATGTTCCCAAGTTAGGAGAGAAAAGAAGAGATAACTGATGATTTTACAATTATACCCTTTATTATATATAAAAATTATGTTTTATATTTGGTCATTTAAGTAATTACATGTTTTAAAAGCTTCCTGAAATAACTTCTCTCCAAATCATCCCACTTTTGGGAAGAAAGTTTTGGAGAGAAGTTTAGCCAAATTTCATCTCCTCCTCTCTTCTCTTCTCTATTGAAAGAAACTGTGGAACACGAATTCATTTTGTTTTCTTCCATCTTCTTTTCTCTTCTTTCAAAAATAAAACTTGGGAACGCAGTGTAGATGTAGTTAGAGAAAAAGTTGAAAACAGTTACAAAAGAATGCTTTTAGAAAAAAGAAACCCAACTTTAGAAGTAGTAGAGAAAGAGTTGAAAACGGTTTCAAAAGAACTAGTTATAATACTCGCGCACGCGCGGGTTTTTTTAAAAAAAATTTGAATGATATATTTTTATTTATTAAAAAACAAATAATTTAATTTTTATTTTGTTTGATTTATGATTTTTAATTGTAGTTTTTTATGATTAAAGATAATCATTTAAATCTTATCTATATTTTTTGTATTTATCTTCTACTTGTATAGTATATCAACAAAACGAATTTAAAAACTTATAAATTAAATAATAATTAACATATTACCTAATAAGGAAATATTCTTTTTTTTTCAAAATGACAAAGTACCTACTAGGGGTTTTGTTTTATTATATAAGAGATTTTGGTTATGCTATTTACATTTGAGTCAAATGTTTATCTATTTCGGAAAGGCTGATAAGAAAAATCTCATATGTTCACCTTTTTTTTTTTATAGCGAGTGCACTATCAGTACTCGTAGGACATTTTATAAGACATGGTTTTGGATTTCCAGTTTAACTGATCTCTAAATCTGGAAATATGTTTAACATGTGTTCAAAATGCTTGTTTAATTGAAAGGCTAGGTACAATAAAATGAACATTTTATTAAGACAAGTATCTCTTGGGTGATAAACCCCTATCAAAATGGTTATGGGTTTAAGTTCTAATGATACGCCTACTATTATCTATCTTTTATTTATGTTGCATTCGAGTCATATTAGGAAGAGTCATGTGAGTCATTATCTAGGAAAGTTATTTTTTATTTTCGGAGTTTATCTTGTATCGACTTGTGATACAAGTTAGGGTATAAATACCGAATCATTCATCAATGAATAATATAGTTATGTCAAACAAATAATCCTATTCTCTTCTCTAATATTCTTAAGGAGCTCGCGCCCGCTTGAAGTGGTGCCATATCCCGATACAACCTTAACGGGTCGTATCAATTGATGCTTTCATTGAGAGCTCTTGAGAGGGCTTACGATTAAGGTAAAAAAATAAAAAATAAAAAAAAAATAAAAATAAAAATAAAATAAAAAAAATTACTGTTCATCGGCACTATTCATCACACTGTTCATCGGAGGTACTGTTCACCCGAGTACTGTTCATCTGGTACTATTCATCGGAATTTTTTTTTTTTTGAGTTATTAATCGCTTGAGTATTATTCATGGCATCAGGCGGCAGCGATCAGGACGCGGAATACGCACTCTCTAAGCTTTTGCAAATGGGTACGGTGGCCGAATATGAGAGTGAGTTTGTGGTACTTGCAAATCGAGTAACATGGATCTCTGAATCTTTACTTACATCGTTTTATATCTCTGAAAATTTACTTAAATCGTTTTATATTTCTGGGCTGAAACCGACTCTACAATGTGCACTATTAAGGTCAAATCCCACAACTTTAGGTGAAGCTTTTTCATTAGCCCGTGCAATGGAAGCACGCTTCACGGATATACAACTTTGGGAACTGTTGAGGTCGAATCCTACAACTTTGGGAGAAGCCTTATCCTTAGCCCGTACAACAGACGCTTGTTTGGAGGACCAATGGCCCATCACAGCCATCGCCAAACCAAGCGACGTCAACTCAGGGGAACCAGTGGATCAGAAGGTAATTGATCACCGGGTACCAATCAAACCAATTGCACTAGAAAAGAGTATGGAAGAAAGTAATAGCCACCGTCAACAAATTCCTCTCGTAGCAACAAGAGAAGATGGAGGAAACAAGTTGGAGCCTCATCGTCGGGTGAATAAGATATATGATATTTGGCATAAACGTAAGCTACCTAATGTAGTGTTAGAATATGCAAATTATGGACAGCCTTGGCAACGCTTTTTGATGCACTTTATGCTGTTTCTTATAATCCAAAAGAGGGTGAACTACAAGTGAAGGTGTGGGATCCTGGAGTTACATGAGGCGAGATTTTGAAGCAGCACCTTGAGGACAAGGTGACTTTGAAGGAGTGGGGAATGATACGCCTACTATTATCTATCTTTTATTTATGTTGTATTCGACTCATATTAGGAAGAGTCATGTGAGTCATTATCTAGGAAAGTTATTTTTTATTTTCGGAGTTTATCTTGTATCGACTTGTGATACAAGTTAGGGTATATTCGGTATAAATACCGAATCATTCATCAATGAATAATATAGTTATGTCAAACAAATAATCCTATTATCTTCTCTAATATTCTTAAGGAGCTCGCGCCCACTTGAAGTGGTGCCATATCCCGATACAACCTTAACGGGTCGTATCATCTATTCATCTAATTAGGACATAATTAGCTTGTGGTTTATATATTAGTTGCAGCTTGAAAAAAGAAGACAATGTACAATAGGTTAAAATGAAAAATAAAAATGAAGATAAATTTTTTGGAATAAATTGCCGGCCGTACAAAATGAATAATGGGTTATATGGGCAACGAAATAAACGTACGTGCTCACCTGTCATGCGTGAAAAACGATTACATGCCAATTTTAAACGCAAAAAACTAAAAATAAATGAAATACGATGTATATCCAAATTACATCGTGACCTTTTAATAGCATATATTAATTTTTTTTCTTGACAATAAAGTCAAACAGAAATTATGTTCAGCAACATGGCGCTTGTAAAAAGATAAAACTAACATTTGGTTAAAGTCAATCACACTAGAGATTTTCTTGAAATGAAATAGCCGAATCGTGGGCTCATTTGGCACTACCTGATCCATAGTTTCATACTTTCATACATGAATATACTTGGAAAACATGGTAGGAATCATTAACTTAGGTGGCGTTTGTTTTTCATTAAGAGCCTCTTAACAGCCTCTTAATCTGAACAGTTCAGACGCGGTCAGATATTTTGGTCGTTTAGNAAAAAAAAAAAAAAAAAAAAAAAAAAAAAAAAAAAAAAAAAAAAAAAAAAAAAAAAAAAAAAAAAAAAAAAAAAAAAAAAAAAAAAAAAAAAAAACTAGTACAAGCAAGCAAATGTGCGGTTCAAACATGAGTTTTTTTTTCCGTTCAGATGCGGTCAGATTCAGACATTTACTCCTCAGATTCAGATGTGCGGTTCAAATTTAGATTCAGAGCCTCTTAAAAAACAAACACTACCTTAGACAATCACCTATTTTAAATTGTAAAGATGTCCTTTATAAAAAACAAACACCACCTTCGATTCGATTCGATCCTTTATATATATATACATTCTTATATGCTATCTAATTTCGAAGTTGCTCAGGTTGCTTGTTCGTCTGCTATTGATTCCTATGCGGAAAAGATGTTTTGAGAGTATTTTCCTTGCGAAGAACTTTTCATTAAGCAGAAAAATAGTTTCTTGTATTGACCGTGTATATTATTCTTTTCGTTAATTAAATAATTAATGATTTCTTTAAAGTTTGTAGTAATAACCTCAAGTGATGGCAATATTGTAAACTCGATCAAAATTCATCTTCTGTTTCTAGTAGTTAACAATTAATTTGGAACAAATCGAAAAATAACATAAACAATAAATTTGGAACGAAAGGAGTACATAGTTACTCCGTATGATCTTTAATACAAAAACCTTGTAAACAAATAAACCATGTTCATGTGCAAATACATTTCTTACCAAAAAAAAACTATGCATAAAATTAATCCTTATACATGAATAGGTGGAGATCATATACATGATTCATGCAAGATTGTAAGAACCAATCTATTCATCTTCTAATCCGCTATGTATAATTCGAGTAAATTCACATAACTCATACAACCTTTATCTCTTCTCTATCTATTTCAAGCTTATACAAAATTCTAACTCATTTACAAACACAAAAGCTAGTTTTACCTTTTCTAATATAGAATTGAAAGTGCTAAAAAAAACAAAATGATATGCAATCAAATGAAAGAGATTTGTAAGTTGGATGAAAGGATTGGAAGCCACGTGAGACAGGCAAAAGGAAGTGGAAGGGTGCTAATTTTTAACGTGGCCAGTTGTATAGCTCGGGGTACTACTATCGGCAATAAATATATACTAATATCATGGTTTCATTGACGTTGACCATAAAATTGTGGCCCAAATATTAACGTTAACAAACGGTACAAAAGACTAAAATTGTAGTTGGCTGTTAGCATAGTTATTATGCTTATGGTTTTGTAATGTTTTTGGTGGCATTTTTTGTAATGTCGACAAAATAACTAATGGTTTTGTGATGTTTTGGTGGCATTTTTTATAATGTCGACAAAATAACTAATGGTGTGTATGTCAAAAATAGCAATAGCCGTGACCCTAACAATAAAAGTAAGCAGTAGTTGTAACTAGTATTGCAAAAATCGGCCTAGGCGGCTGATTAATCGGTGATTAATCACTAGGCGGGGAGTAACGCTCTGATTTTCACTAATCGGCCTTATTAATCGGTTTGGTCAAAAATTGGTCAGCATGCCGATTAGTCGGATAAAAATCGGCCAAATCTGGCATAAATCGGCCAAATCGGATAAATCGGTCAACTCGGTTACGGAGAAAATCGGCTACACCAGGTATAAATCATCGAAATTAGGAAAAAAAAATCTGTTAAATCGGCCAAATGAGGCATATAGTTTCAAAATTTTATAATTGTATGTATAAAAAAAATTCACCCCGATTAATCGCTAGGCGGTACCCTTCCGCCTAGCGATTTTTACAACCCTGTGTAAGTAGTATTTTATTATTAGTTTTAAACATTTAGTAATGTAGTTGTAATTATAATGTGTAAAATGAAGTGATTTTGTATTATCGCATCTCCTAAATGCTCAACGCACCTAAATGATACTTCATGAGCGTTCAAAATTAAGCATTTCGAATAAAAAAATATAAAGCTACTTGTTGCTTGCCAAACGAGCATTTAAATCACGAGTAGTGATTGGCATACCTAATTGGTATGCCTAATTTTGTGCCTAACAAAGATCTTAAGACATGTGGCAAAATCAATGGTATATGTAAAAAGAAAAAGATAGTGGGATCCATGTGTCCAACAATAAATGGAGTAGGCATATAATTAGTCATGTGAATTAGACATCCTAATCATTTTCCTTAAATCACAACTATTTGACCGAATTTTCGTAGTGCTCTTCATCCCTGATCCTTTGAAGGTCTTGAGGATGCTCCTTCGCCTCTTAGGCTGAAATAAGACAAAACATCGTTAGCTCGCCTTCGGATTTTAATTCGAGACCAAGCTCCGGCATAAAAGTAGCGAGAAAATCGTTGTAAGGTTTGATCCGTACCTTCTAAAGCTCAGTTTTTCGCAACGTGCACAATGACCTTTGCGGTGACACTGCTGCTTCCGTACAAAGTTGTACGATAGTTGTCATCGCATATGCCATGCTCCGGAGGAGATTATGCTCCCACGCCATTGACTACGGACCTAAAGTAACATTCGTTACCTTAGCTTCTCCAAGGGCCATTCCAGCTTGAGTTTCTAGACTTCGTGAAATATGGATTAAGAATGACTTAGTTCCTCCAGATTACCCGGAGGAGACCATACCTCATCAACATCGCTCACCACTTATAGATGCTTAAAAAACTCTGTACCAAGCACACCCTAAAACAATATGAAAATCACTTGAGTACTTATATACTATTTATTTTATAGTTTCCTAAGTAATCATAACATGTCAAATATTCAATTACACTAAGAGTGATTTTTAAGATTTCATACGAAGATATGTAAACTGCTATATCTTGTAATATGAGCATGATTCTAGTGTGTGTGGTGGATTAATACTTATAAATTAGTCAGCTAAAAGGTTTAGATTCATAGTTACCAAAAAAGTAAAAAGAAAGGGAAAAAAAATAATAATCATAAAATAAACAGATGCCTCGGAGTAGTCCATACTTGATTTAAATCTAGAGCTTTTTGGTTAATAAAACACTCTAATGCCAATAAGTTTTGGTTATACGCATATTGCCTCTACCTGAACATTAACATGACACATTTAGGTGTGTTCGGGTGGTCATTAAAGGATCATATTCGGTCTCAAGATTAACTCGAAAGAGGCTGTGTCTATCTTAATGATAAAAGCTCGCTCTTTATCAGTAACCTGAACAAGAAAAACCTATATGTTCACCCATTTGTTTGTTGATTCGATACTTCAACAGTAAAAAGGTTTAGGCTTTTAAAATGATCGATGCAGAGGACTAAATTTGTATTGGGCTGTTGCGATTTCAATACTTAATGGGTCTTGAACTTAAACTAAGTGCCGATCCGCCTAAATGGGCCCGTTTTCATATATGTTTTCAGTTTTCTATCTGAGACCAATCATACAAATGAATAAGTTTTTGGCCAAAAAGATTTCGTTATTACAATCGAGTTAAGTTTGACTAACATGTATCTGATCATGTGTATGCTTTATAACATTGATCGACTGATAGATCGACGATAGAATCTCAGAAATAACGTAACTAAAGGTTTTCGCTCAACAACTTCTAGATTAGCGAAACTAAAGAAGACGTATACTTCTTCTAGAGAATAGCTAAATTTGACCCAATAATCACTATATATTGTATATTGTATAAAAGTCGAGTATAGTAACTTGAAAATACGGCAACAATGGAGGTCATGCATATTAATATTTTTTATGCTATGATCCAAAACTTCAACATTTTTTTTTTTTTTTTAATATACTTGTAAGTTGTAACCTTTTAAATCTTTTTGCATGCAAGAACATTTCGTTTCCTTTAAATTCCACATCATTTTTACTTAAAAAAAAAACAAGGTTATTTCATCTAGAACATGACCCGAAAAGAGTAGAAAACAATGATAAACAAATATAAACTTGTAGGATAAAGTCATAAAACATGAAAATAAGTAATGATCATACATTTGGGAGCGGTACTCGTTGCATGACGATGCAACTTAACTCACGAAAATGAAGTTTTCAACTTAACAGTTGTAAACATGCAAAAGCCAAGCCGACCCATTTTCATTGACCAAGCTACGTAAGATGCATGCAAAAGTAGTTTAACACCCACACCTAATTTCACAACTCAAAATTATATTTTTGATTTTATTTAATCTTCCACGCCGAAATAGGTTTTTTAGAAAATAATATTTTATATCATATCATACCAACGAATTTAGTTTGAAGCTAGCTAAGTGCTTTAAGTGAAATATTTTAACCCTATATTCTTTTTTTTTTTTTTTTTTTTTTTTTTTTTTTTTTTTTTTTTTTTTTTTTTTTTTTTTTTTTTTTTTTTTTTTTTTTTTTTTTTTTTTTTAAGCTCTTATATTTATTTTAAAATTTGGAACTAACGTAACTATACATCAAGTATAGCAATTATGTTATAACATAGCATAAGTTGAAACAATTGAAAATTACATGAAAACATGGACTTGTACTCAATATTAGTCTGCATTTAATAGGTTCTAGATGAAGGTTAACTCATGATCATTTACCACGTATATCACTTTTACTAAATTTCATGTACTACCCAATTTGATTATTTAGTTCAACTAGCAAATGTCAAACCATATCCAAACCACCCATCTTTAGTTAGTTTATGTACTATAAACTACTAAACTAGTATTATATATTTTAGTCTTGCTAAATATATACAAAGTATTACCAACCATCAAACATCAGCCCGCGTGTCCCAATACAATCTTTCCTAAATTATACAAAACGTATGGACTTAAATTCACGTATTAGGCGATGTAGGTGACCATCCTAACACACTATTACACCATATACACACACTCTTCACCTCATGCATTCTCATTCAACTCTCAATTTCCAAACCAACACAACAATTCCCTCTAGCTAAACACTTTTTTTCCAACATTTGGCCTATATATTACCGGTGTACTACTAATTTTACTAAATATTTTGGTAGGCATGCCTCGTGTAGTGGCCGAAAATTTGATGGATAGTATAGATTTTTACGATCAACGGGGACAAATGGCTGCTTCTCCGTCTCTCGGAGAGCTTTTGAAGTATGTTGGAGACATAAGGAAGGATGCTAATGGTGATGAGACGCCTGCTCACCGAGTTTTGGAGATGAGTGAAACTAGCATTGATGAGCCTAGGGCGTTACCGTTCGTTTTGAAGTTTAATAACTTGACGTATAGTGTGAATGTAAGGAGGAAGTTGAATTTTACGTCCTTGTACCGCGATTTGTGTGGTCGTGGTGAAGATCGTACCAAGGTTTTGTTGAATGATATTTCGGGCGAAGCTAGGGATGGCGAGTTGGTAGCGGTGTTAGGTGCAAGTGGTTCGGGAAAATCCACTTTGATCGATGCTTTGGCTAACCGGATCGCGAAAGGAAGCTTGAAAGGTACGGTTACTTTGAATGGAGAGCAATTGGAGTCAAGGTTGTTGAAGGTGATTTCGGCTTACGTGATGCAAGACGATCTCTTGTTTCCTATGTTAACGGTTGAAGAAACTTTGATGTTCGCGGCAGAGTTCAGATTGCCACGAACATTTTCAAAGTCTAAAAAGAAGTTAAGAGTTCAAGCCCTAATTGATCAATTAGGGCTTAGAAACGCCGCCAAAACAGTCATTGGCGACGAAGGACACCGAGGTGTTTCAGGAGGTGAACGTCGTCGTGTGTCCATTGGTATCGACATCATTCACGACCCGATCATTCTCTTTCTTGATGAGCCAACTTCAGGACTCGACTCAACTAGTGCATACATGGTTGTTAAAGTTTTGCAACGTATTGCACAAAGCGGAAGTATTGTCATGATGTCTGTACACCAACCGAGCTACCGTCTGCTCGGGTTACTCGACCGGTTGCTATTTCTGTCCCGTGGACAGCCCGTTTTCAATGGTTCTCCTGCGGATCTCCCGTTATTCTTCTCAGATTTTGGAAATCCCATTCCAGACAAAGAGAACCGAACCGAATTTGCACTAGACTTAATCAGAGAACTCGAAGGCACGCCTGGAGGAACCAAACGCCTAGTCGAATTCAACAAAGCTTGGCAAAACATGAAGCGAGCCCATAACACGACAGCCATAGGTGACGAAACTCCTACACGCGGTTTAACACTCAAAGAAGCAATCAGTGCTAGTATTTC
>LBNU01001128.1:289819-306873 GCA_014162995.1 Artemisia annua | reverse complement strand
TTTTTTTAATTATTATTATTACTACTAACTTTGATATATTGAAGGTGAAGTGAGTGAACAACATCAAGAGATAAGAGTGGATGATGCCAAAGAACACAAGGTGGCTTCTTTAGACGTTTTAAACCGGATAAAGCTCAATGCCACCATTGAAACACCAAGATCCACTGTGAGAAGTGTTTTCAATAGCTTAAATTTAGACTTGCAGTTTAACAAAAATGAACTCAAAGAAGCACAAGGAAAGTTAAAGCAGGCTTTTATTGAGTTCTACGAAAAGCTTCGGTATCTAAAGAACTACAAGTAAACACTGATTGACCTCTTTTAGTTTTACATTAAGATATTGACTCCAAAATATAACGGAATCTGTTATTGCCTTAAATCCAGCTTTCTGAATCAATTGGCCTTCTCCAAGATAATGAAAAAATATGATAAGGTTAGGGAATTTTCATTTTTCTTTTTTTATATGTGTATCCACATGTTATGTTGGTAACCTAGATTGTTAGTGCAGATCGCAAAGAGAAATGCAGCAGATGCTTACTTACAAATGGTTGAAGAATCTTACTTGGGCCAATCTGATGAGGTATATTAACATATAGATATATATATGGTCTTTGATATCAAATGATGTTGTGCTCAACCTTCTAAGCAAGAATTCCCTTCAGGTCGCTAAGCTCATAGAGAGAGCCGAAGCAACATTCATAAAGCACTTCTGTAACGGGAATCGTAGTAAAGGAATGAACACCTTAAGGCCGAAAGCCAAAAGAGAGAAGCACCGTGTTACATTTTTTGTTGGTACGTAAGTTATTAGCAATATAAAACAATATTGACTAGTATATACTATAAAACTTACATATGTATTTTCTTGTGAAGGTGGCTTCTTTGGATGTGTGTTAGCACTTGTGGTGGTGATCATTACAGATATGCATACTAAAGATCTTCTCAATAATGAAGAGAAAACTCAGTACATGAATACCATCTTTCCACTGTACAGCTTGTTTGGATTTATTGTGTTGCATATGCTGATGTATGCTGGAAATGTATATTATTGGGCACGTTATCGGGTCAATTATTCCTTTATATTTGAATGTAAACCGGGTACAGAATTGGGTTTTAAACAAGTTTTACTCGTCAGTTCTGGTCTATCAGTAGTTACTCTTGCAGCTATACTAGCAAACCTTGAAATGGATATGGATCCAAACACTCTAAGTTACAAAGCTGTAACTGAATTACTCCCTCTTGGCTTAGTCATTGTAAGTAATTCCGCTTTTACCCTCTAATTATTATCTACAAGTTTGTGTATCTAATTCGTTGCAAACTATGCTGTCCAGGTTGTAGTTTTGATAGCAATCTGTCCATTTAATTTCTTCTATCGTTCAACTCGTTACTTCCTCTTGGTCTGTATATGGCACTGCATTTGTTCTCCTCTTTATACGGTCACTTTACCTGATTTCTTCTTGGCTGATCAGTTTACTAGTCAGGTAAAATTTCAATACAACTGAGAAATAGTAAAATATATTTAGTCAAGAAACTAAAATTCGTTTTATTTTCTAAATGTTTTCAGGTTCAGTTATTGAGGAATTTACAGTTCTATGTATGCTACTATGGTTGGGGTGATTTCAAGAAGAGGAATGCACAAACTTGTAATGATAGCAGTATTTATAAAACTATTTCTATTATTATTGCTGTTATCCCATATTGGATTCGCTTCCTGCAGGTACATGATCTACTCATGCATCATAAAATAAATTTACAGTTTAAGATTGTTGTCTGCATATTAACATTCTTGAATATTGTCTGTATGGCTATATAGTGTTTACGACGCTATTTTGAAGGGTGTGATTCAACACAAGCTCTGAATGGACTCAAATACTTTTCGACCATAGCTGCTGTTGTTGCAAGGTCAATGTATAGTCAAAAACAAGGGATGACTTTGAAAATCATCGCTGCATCTACCTCAGGAATTGCAACAATTTTTAATACATACTGGGATCTAGTTAAGGACTGGGGTCTCCTAAATAAAAATTCTGAAAATCCATGGTTAAGAGATAAACTCATATTGCCTGAACGGTCTATCTACTTCATAGCAATGGTAACTAGTAATTACTGATATTTACCAATTAGCGCTACAAATAAATATTTGTAACTAATGTAAACTGATTTGCAGGTACTAAATGTGATATTGAGACTTGCATGGATGCAAACTGTACTGGATTTCCAAGAAGCCCCTTCCCTCCACAGAAATGCCTTGATTGCAATAGTTGCGAGTTTGGAGATCATACGACGCGGCATATGGAACTTTTTCAGGTCTAATTACATGCATTTCTAACTGTGAATTTATTAACATAATTGTATGAAAACATAACCTAACCTTGTCGTTGTGGTGAATGGTTCAGGTTGGAGAATGAACATTTGAACAACGTTGGAAAGTTTCGAGCTGTCAAGTCAGTGCCGTTGCCTTTTAGCTACGAGGATGCAGACAAGAATCTATAATTTATTTGCATTAAAATGTAGGTCAAGTAATGTCATGTTATGCCAAATATGTATAGTGTAAATGGGTCAATAAAGCCATACAATGTATTCTGGTTTGGGCCAAAGGCCAACAAACCAATAGGCGAAATAATATGGCAGTTAGAAGTTAGTTATAGTTAGTTAGTTATATGGCAGTTAATGGTGAAAAGTCACAATGGTTCATGGAAACTGTCATGTCGTTTCAAAGTGTATAAATAGGAGTCAAAGTGTCTGTAATAAATCATCTATTCAGTTAATAAAATCTCTTGTTTCTATCTTACTCAATTGCTTACACTGTTTCATTCACAAATCAAATATGGTGAACTATAAACATATTATGAACACGAATTGGCTTCATTACAAGCCTGTGCAACATAAAATAGGATGTCGTAAAGAATCACAATTACTGTATTTGTTTCTACATAGCCATGATACTCTGCGCATTAAAGAGAATTGCACATTCACTTTTAAACAATGTTTTATAAATTATATGCAATATAAGAATTTGTTAACAGAAATAGCTATTGATATACATGCAGATAGTCATTCCCAGCCCTCAATATACTACCAATAATTTAGCTGAGTAGGTGTTTTGACAAGGATATGTATCTACATACAATAATTTAGCTGCAACTTTTAACATAGGCACCATCATTTTTCGTAGTGGCCCTTTGGTTGTGTTGGTGCAAAACTAACAACTGATGATTGGATCTCAAGTAGAAGTAAAAACATTTCATTTAGTTGGCTCGAATGGTTTAGTGACCCATGTAACTCTCTTAATATCTTGTAATTGTTCCTTCTAGCTTCTTGCTAGTCTTTTAATATAACTAGACGAGTACCCGTGCATAGCAACGGGATTTTATAACGACACATAGTTTATTGATAAAAAAAGTTTATAGGTTATAAACGAAAAACAATAAAAGTTTGAAGATTTGGAAATCTATACTACATATAAAGGAAAAAGAGTCAAAGTGGAAAAGTGAAAAGTCAATATTGTTGAAATGTTGAAATGTTGAAATCTTATTAAAGGAAATTATGAATTTAATTAATATTATTATTAAAACACCCCATTACTTAAAAGTACAATGATTTATTCACATTGTACAACCAAATTAAATACAACCAATTAAAACACAAACCGGGTTGACCCGGGACGCTTCAAACCCGACGGGTTGAGCCGGTTTAATTTGACCCATTTTCGACCCAACCTAGAAAGTTGACCCGATTTAAATCGACCTATTTTTCAACCGGAACGGTTCAACCGGTTGAACCACCCGGGTCGAACCGGGTTTCAAAACATTATCCATTACTTAAAAGTACAATAATTTATTCACATTGTACAGCCAATTAAAAACATATCTATCAAATTAAATACAATCAATTAAAACAAAAACCGGGTTGACCCGGGACACTTCAAACCCGGACGGGTTGAACCAGTTTAATTTGAACCGTTTTCGACCCAACCTAGCAAGTTGACCCGGTTTAAATCAATCCATTTTTTGCTTGGAACGGTTCAACCGGTTGAACCACCCGGGTCGAACCGGGTTTCAAAACATTATCCATTACTTAAAAGTACAATAATTTATTCACATTGTACAGTCAATTAAAAACATATCTATCAAATTAAATACAATCAAATAAAACAAAAACCGGGTTGACCCGGGACACTTCAAACCCGGACGGGTTGAACCAGTTTAATTTGAACCGTTTTCGACCCAACCTAGCAAGTTGACCCGGTTTAAATCGATCCATTTTTTGCTTGGAACGGTTCAACCGGTTGAACCACCCGGGTTGAACCAGGTTCCAAAACATTATGTTAAATTTCCAAATCTTCAAACTTTTATTGTTTTTCGTTTATAACCTATAAACTTTTTTTATCAATAAATATGTGTCGCTATAAAATCCCGTTGCTATGCACGGGTACTCGTCTAGTATATGATAAGTTAAAATTATGTTTAAGAGAAAACCCATTCACATGTTAGAATTAAACTTGCAAATTTATTTCTTTTCTCAAAAAAAAATATGACAAAAATAACCAATTTCACAAAGATAATTTCAAATACTCAATTTTCATCCAAAAAGTCATTATACCTAAAAAAATAGTAAGGATTTGCTATAATTTTCGGATATTTTTTAAAAAATCGCAAGGTTGACGTTGCTAGTTTTTCTTAAAAATTTGCAAGGTGAAAAACTAGCAAGATTCATCTTGCTAATTTTCTTTTTTTAAAAAATCGTAAGGTTGAAAACTAGCAAGATTTATCTTGATATTTTTTTATAAAAATATAGCAAGTTATGTAATTTAATTTTTTCGGCCAATAATTTGTTTAATTTTCACGTTTTTTGAAACTAGCTTTACTGATTAGTTTATTTGTTTAGGGATTATAAGGAATAGCAAAAATTTGGTGGAGCTTTGCTTAGTTTGTATTATTTAAGTTTATTTTTTTGGTGTTTAGTAGTTTGCTTAGTTTGTAAAATAGGTTTTTTTAATAGTATTTTTTTATTGAAGGCAGCTTTTATAGAGTATTATTAATTGTGGCGTTGATAACTCCATTAATAAATGTATTGATGTATCAATTGATTGGGGTGAGCAAACGGACAAGATGGACCGGACCGACCGAAAAACCGACCGGACCGGACTGGACCGACCACATTCGGTCCGGTCTCGGTTTAGGGTTTTTCATAATTTTGGTCTCGGTCCGGTTTGGTCCGGTCCGGTCCAGCTTAAAAACCGGACATTTAGCCTATTTGGACCGAGACCGGACCGACCACATTCGGTCCGGTCTCGGTCTAGGTTTTTTGCCAGATTCGGTCTCGGTCCGGTCCGGTTTTCACCCGATGAGCAGCCTTAATTGATTGTACATATCACATGAAATGTTGTATTCCTTAACGTTCAACTATCTTAATGTAATTAATGCTTAAAAAGAGGTTTGTGCATTATATTAGTTAAGATAATGATTTTTTTGATAAAAATTTGGTATTTGACGAAATATGTTTATAAAATTAATTATTTTGTTACTCTCCAAAAAAAAGTATAACCACTAATTAATCAACAATTTAGAAACTAAAATAATGCAAAATAAAGCTAACTATGAAATTAATTTAGAAGCTATGGTAATTAAAAATGAAAACAAAAGGACATGTAATCGCTATCAAACTTTATGACCTAATAATGGTATAGAGTAGGGTTTTTAACTCAATCCGGCACTTTGCGGTGGTTACTTGACATTTTCTTCCATATGACACCAAATTGCTTCATTTATCAGTTAGTATATTTAGATTGAACTTTACTAACTAGATTTGAAATGTATTAAAAAATGATTAAAATAATGGACATATCTATATTTAATACCCATATGTTGTACGTTCATATAATTATTTCAAGTTGTACGCGAACTATTGACAACCCCATTCTACCATCTTGTTAAATGTTAGTAGTTCATAAGCAATTGACAAATATCTTCAACACTTTGTATAAGTCAATATTTCTTCAAGATATGAAAATAGACATCAATCAATAATAAATTGAGCATTACTATATTATTGATTTATTCTACATTCTTTCTTTATGCTTATATTTCTATCTGCATGAAAAAATAACAGGTGAAATTTATTTATTTTCTCTGATCATTTTAATATATACGTTCTACTTGAATAGTTGGGAAGATAGTAGAAACAAATACATGGAAATATATCATTGTATTATTTTAGTAAAATTATACTCTGAGTGGTTCTCGAAGGTTTAGAAAGTGAACACGTCAGAATTTCAATATGAGAAAGATATTTTTCAGAAAAAAAAATAAAGATCAAAGAACTTCAATTTCATTTACATCCACTATTTAATTGTTAGCGACGTGACAAAGCTTTATAATGCAAGAGCGATGGTGACATGAGGATTTGCACCCACACTATAGAACTTAACTGTACTCAAGGGGTACATTATTTGAAAATGAGTATATATCGTTTTATAAGGATCAACTTAAACGATATTGATCCATTAGACTCGTAGGATTATGAAGCGATTGGTATGTTTACGGGTTAATTTTGTGCAATCTATATGATTTTAGTTCTCTTTATTTATTTAATTGCACGAACACGTAGAACATGCCAATTTTGTAATTAAAACGAGACAAAAACAACCTAAAACAAGATACTTTATCCGTCTTTTTTCTTTTTATTTATTTTTATTTTTTTATTTTGGTCCACATTGCATAGATATATACTTTATCAATAATAGAGAGTAACTGCGCATTACAGCAGCGAGTAGCATGTAATTAAAGTTTTTTTTTTTTTTTTTTTTTTTTTTTTTTTTTTTCGTTTTTGTGTGACAATACGGAACGATTTAAAACAATAGCAAACCATTTTGTGTTAAAGTAGATACAAAAAGTGTGTGACTACTCATGTTCTTAAAACACCTGTATCAATGAAAATTAAGACCAAATATTTTGCGAATCTCTTTAAGCATGTTTAATACTGTTTTTAGATACAACTTATTTATAGAATTCATGGAAAATAATACCATTGAATCCTGCTTGTCTTATTTCACATGTAAACCTAAAATTTGATAAAGGGCTTTAGCCGTACAATAGCAACGACTTTTTAAATATGCCGATTTGGTACATGAACTTTCTTTTGTTCCACTTAATGTAAAAAACGCTTTTGTTTTGTGTTAATTTGCACCATGAAACTTTTATTACTGGAACGAGTTACTTTAATCCTACATGGACATGCCACGTAGAATTTTCACTAACGTAAATTTATTTAAAATATTAAGAGTATTACATGAATCGTCCTCGTGGTTTGTCCAAAATTGCATCTACAGTTCATAATAGCTTGAGTAAATTGCAAGAATCGTCCCTATGGTTTGCCCAAATTGTAGATTTCGTCCCTGAGTTTTCGAAAGTGCAGGCGGCCTCCCTGTTGGGAGTTTTTGGTTCCATTTTGGTCACTGGCCATTGCAGAAACGGTCCTTGTGGTTTGCTCAAAATTGCACGTTTAGTCCCTGGCCAAGGACCAAAATGGAACCAAAAACTCCCCACAGGGAGGCCACCTGCACTTTCGAAAACTCAAGGACGAAATCTGCAATTTGAGCAAACCACAGGGACGATTCTTGCAATTTACTCTAATAGCTTTTTGAAATTACGAAAAATTTTAAAAATAGAATTTACGAAATTTTTTAAAATAAAAATAGAATTTACAAAATTACATTTATTGTCCCTAAAACTAATTTTCAAAAACAAAAATAAAATATTTGAAATTAAGAAATTTTTTATAATTTACTTAAAAAACAGCTTTTAAATCTATTTAAATATATATTTTTTAAATCTTTATAAAATATAACTAATTTATAGAAACTGTTAATGAACCCTACAAAATTTGAAAAATATTTTTTTAATAACTTAAACTATTCATAAATTAAAAACTTGAAAGATTAAAAACTAGTTAAAACATTTAAAACTTTTTATAAATTTTAGAGTAAATTGCATAAATCGTCCCTGTGGTTTACCAAGATTGCAGAAATCATCCCTGGTCTTCCATAAGTGCAGGCGGCCTCCCTGTGGCGAAACTTTTGGTTCATTTTGGTCCCTTGTTTTAACAGACGTTAAGGGAATTCCGTTAGCTGTTACACGTTAGCCCTTTTGGCCTATGCCCGTTGCAACATTCATCCTTTAAACTAACGACCGTTTATAATTTAGATTTTTTGGTTTATTTAAAGTATTTCGATATTTTATATACATTTTTATAAAAACATATACGTTTTTATATAAGTTTTTATACGATTTTATATACGTTTTTATATACCTTTCTATATACGTTTTTATATACATTTCTATATACGTTTCTATACACGTTCTTATAACATTTTTGTATATATTCTTATATACTTATTATACTTTTATATATGTTACATATTTTTTATACGTTTTTATATATTTTTATATACGTTTTGTATTATTTTCAGATATTTCTTTTTATACTTTTTATATACGCTTTTATATATGTTTTCATATACGTATTTATAAAAACATATACGTTTTTGCACACGCTTTTATATACGCTTGTATATACATTTTTATATACGTTTTTGTATACGTTTGTATATACGTATACAAAAACATATATATATATATATATATACGTATACAAAAACGTATGTAAAAACATATAAAAAGTATAAAACAACATGTATAAAACGTGTATAAAAACGTATATGTTTTTATAAATATGTATATAGAAACGCATATAGAAGCGTATAAAAACATATATAAAAACATATACAAAACTTATATAAAAGTGTATAAAAAAAAATATATAAAACGTATAAAAAGTACATACTAATGTATATAAAAAGATATATAATAGTAATAAGGTGAAAAGTGTACCGCTTTTGAGGGGTTATTTAAGCCCGAATTCGTATTTATTTGATCAAATATCGCCCTAAATCGTTCCTTTTGGCATTTTAGGTACTTTGGAGAGAAATTCTGGAAAAGGAAGCATTTTGGACATTTTTGGAGCATAAAAGTGAAGAATTCGACAAAGTGCTAAAGTCTGCTGGAATAGTACCCTTGACGGCGTCAAGCATGGATGTGACGCCGTCAAGCCTTGATAAGCCAGAACGGATTTTGGGAGATTAAAGGGGGACGGCGTCAAGAAGGCCATCAAGAAACCCTAAGCACGGCGAGGTGACGGCGTCAAGGCTACAACGTGACGCCGTCAGATCTGTTTTTCTATATATATTCTCATAATTTTTAGTCATTAGTGTGGAACTTTTTAGGGAGAAACCCTAGATGAATTTTAGCAGCTTTTTCAAGGTTTTTCACCTTGAGATCTTCCATGTTACATTGAAGATAAGTAATCAATTAATCATTCAATATGTCTATGTGTTGTTTGATTCTATCTTGTTCTTGTCTTTTGTTTAACATGCTAGGCTAGGTTTTCTTTGTGTTTGCTTAGATCTAATGAAACCTAACTATTGATTATTGATTGAATGGTGTGTTATTGATTGTATTGGATGAATGTTTATCGATGTTAGGCTTAAGAAAACTGGCAGACTTCCAATTGGTAACATGCTTGAACGTCTTAAGAAACATGAACCAAGGTGTACTAAGGTTATTTGATTGTATTTAATGCATGAGCGAATTCTAGTGATCCCATGTTAGGACCTTCTTAGCCGGCTCGACATAGGAGTGAAGTAGGAGCTTATAGAGTTGGGGAAGTCCGTACACACCACCACGACTGGTATTAAGGAATACAATCCGTCATCCACGCAATTAATACACACTAATCAATCGGTAAAAGATAGTTAGGGAGTAAGGAAATCTAAGTAAACACACTTCTCTCCATATAGTTTTCACAAACATTTACTTTCAGTTTATTTTATTTTATTTGCAATTGTAGATATTTGGGTTAGTTGACTAGCAACTAATTCCGCCCACTCCTTCAAAACCCGAGATATTTACTTGCTTTCATAAAAATATAAAAATATAAAAATACAAAAAGAATCTTCCCTCACCCTTAGACCTATTAGAGTAGTTTTTCAATCCTAACGACACTATTCCCCTAGAGAACGATCAATCCCCCGGTACTTGCCACTACACTATACTACATCGGTCAGGTACACTGCCTGGTGGGGATTGCAAGCTTCTCAAGATCCCTTGAGAAGTAAAACCCTAGTGCGTAATATCCTTGATCCCAACAACCCACCACCCCAACCAAACCAACCTCCTAGAGCCCGTACTTTAGGAGAATACTCCTTTCCTAGCCACCAAGGCTATCGAAACACCATTGAGCTCACCCAAGGAGCCAATGTGTCACCCTTGCGATCCGACACCATCCGGTTGGTGCAAAGCGGATGCGCTTTCCATGGACTTCGTTCCGAAGATTCTAATCAACATCTCAAGGACTTTCTTAAGATCGTAGATTCCATAGACCTTGATGTTGAAACTCGAGAGACGACCCGACTGCGTCTCTTTCAATTCTCTCTGCGAGACCATGCTAGTCAATGGCTAGAGCGTCTACCAGCAGGATCCATCACCTCTTGGGATAATCTCACAACTCGTTTCCTTGCTCAGTTTTTCCCACCGGGAAGGACTACCAAGCTAAGGAATGATATCTTGGCGTTCCAACAACGCCAAGGCGAAACCCTCTAAGAGGCATGGACTCGATTCAAGGACTTACTCCAAAAAGTCCCTCACCATGGCATAGACCTTTGGCTCCAAGTCCAAATCTTCTATGACCATATCAATATCCCCACGAGGCAAACCATTGACCAAGCGGCTGGTGGTAAGCTACGTGATCTAAGTGCGGAACAATCATGGGATCTCCTAGAAGATCTTGCTCTCTATGACAACGAAAGTTGGAATGATCCCCGTGATTTGAATAAAACGGTCAAGGCAATATCTTTGCCTTCGAACAATTCAAGCACTTCCGACCGTAGGATCATAGAACTCGAAGACCAAGTCAAGTTTCTTATGAAATCCTACGAGGCTCCTAAACCTTCAAGCCAAGTGAACAAAATCACTTCTTCATATGAGTATTGTAGTAGTCCCCACGACACTCGTGATTGCATGGAACTCTTCCAACAAGCTTTTGCGGATTACGCATCCTCGCGTACCGACGGAGCGGGAGACAAGTGGTACACTTTCAAACCCGAGCCAAACCCTTATGGTGACTCCTACAACCCATCATGGAGAAATCACCCGAACCGTAGGTGGAAGCCAAACCAAAACGTATCCCAAACCAATTCTTCCAACCCACCTAATCGTTTCCAACAAAACGGTTCCAACTCAAACCGTACTTTCAATAACAATCCTTCCAACAATTATGGTAGTACCAATCATTTCGAAGGATTGATGTTCAATTTTATGGCATCTCAAGAAGCTCGCCTAGCAAAGTTGGAAGATGATTTCAAACAAAAGCAAAGCGAGGTGACCAATAAAATTGACACTTTGTTGAAAGTTCTCAATGACCGAGATATAGGAGCACTCCCTAGCAACACGGTCAAGAACCCGAAACTAAACGTTAACGCCATTTCGTCGGTTTCGTCTCCTAGTTCTTGTCCATAATATTATTCGGTCAATTCCATGAGCACGTGTTTCAAACAAACCCAAATCCCTCAAAAGGACCATGAGAATAAGGTATCCAACACTAAATTGGTCAACAACATAGTTGAAACACCACCCATTCAAAACCTAGACGAAGAATTCGAGGAACTCCGCCTCGAACGTCCGGTTATTGATGTTTTAGCACGAGCTCCGTACTATAATGCTCTCTTAGAAAAATACGAGAAGAAGCTCAGATTAGGCGACAAGGGGACCGCCTTCGTTCGAAACAAGCTACCTAAGAAATTAGACGACCCGGGCTTATTTGTCCTACCTTGCAAGATCGGTAATTCGGAGGCTTATGACACATTAGCCGATCTTGGCTCAAGCCTTAACTTACTTCCACTACCTCTCTACACCGCCCTCAAACTAGGAAAGCTAGAAGAAACCGAGGTAATAATAGGTTTAGTGGATGGAAGTGTAGCGTACCCGGTAGGAGTAGTAAAGGGCGTGGTAGTTCACATAGAGAAGTTGACAATTCTAGCCGATTTCCACGTCCTCGACATGATTAGCGACCCTACATGCCCCTTGTTGATAGGAAGAGGATTTCTAGCCACCGCATGATGTGAGTATAATGGAGTACTTATTCTCGGACGTTGTCCCAGCGAAGGTTTGATGGCGTTTTCGACGATTAAGAATGTGCTCGTGTGACGTGAATGGGATTTAAAAATTGGTTTTTGGATTATTACACTACAATTTGTGAATTAAAATCAAAAGAGAAAACTAAAGGTACAAACATGTAAAGCATAAACGACATTAACATAAACGCGAACTAATAAAACGTCTACGTAACAAATTAAAATGCGAATTTTAAGCTAGACTAAACCTACGGGCACAAAAGTAATTTTTAAAACTTTGAAATGATAAAAGAAAATTTTAGGAAAATGAAAAATATTATTTTGGCTTTTTATTTATTTAATATGAATTAAAAACTATTTTTGTATTTTTATTTAATAAAAGAAAACTAAACTAATTATAAAATGAAAAATTTATTCTACAAATTTATTTTCAAAAAAATCTCATTAAACTGAAAATGAAATTTAAAAATAAAATCAGAAAATATTTTTGTATTTTTGTGATTTATTTTGTATTTAAAAATGATTTACTATTCTAAAAACTATTTAAAAATAAAAAGAAATAGTAAATGATTGAGAAAAATTATGAAATTTTTATGAGAATTCTAAAACAATATTATAAATCTAATAAAAATAAAAAAAAAAATAGAAAATTAAGCAGAAAAGTGCTTTTTGGGCTGAAAAACAGCTTATTCAAGTGCTTATTAATAAGCACTTGAACCAAAACTGAATGAATTTGACTCAGAAGATTTAATGAACTATATTAAGCATCTACAACTACAAATCAGACCATATTTCATACAGAATCAAGCATGAGCAGCAATATGCAACACAAATAAGCACTATATTAAGCAAATAAGCTCAAAACTCAATCAAAAGGAACAATACAGAATAACAAGCATATAAATACTGAAATAAACTCAAAACATGCAAAAGAACCAGAATTACAAGCTAATAAGAACATATGCAGACCTAAATGAAAATCAGCAGAACTGATTCTACACCCCTACTTCAAGCACCAATTAAGCAGTTCAAATAAGCTTCTAACTATAAACTAAAGGGGGCAAAAGCTTCACTACCTACCAGAGATTACTGAAAACACAAAAGCCCCATCATACAAACACCAATTGAACACTAATTTGACACAAGTTCAGCAACAAAACAATACATGTGACTGTAACAAATCAGCATATGCTGACTATATATTTTGCAACTGAAGTTTGACTATAGCTAATTTTGAATGAGAAAAAACTAACTATAATCAACATGTTAAGCTTATATGTGACTACAATTACCTAGATGCAACCTATTTCTAACAGATTCAAAGATATCAGATCTATACAACACCTAATGCAAGCAGAATTGATTTTACTAGCCAATGTTGACTTTTGCTATAAATCCTACTGATATATGCTTATATCAGACCTATCTAACCTATGGTGGACTAATAGTGCAGAACAAACAGTAAATGAACAACTCTAACACTCAATAACAAGCAGATCCAAACACTCCTAAACTAATCAGTTAACACTACATCTCAAAGATTCAATCAACTAAAATTCAAACTAATGCTCATTCTACATCACTAATTATCAACTAGAAACAAATCTGCCAGAACTTGCAGCAAAATCACTCACACTTATAAGATCACATATTATCTTTTTATACTGTAGTACATATAAAGGAACAATGATAACCAGCAACAGATGAGATCAAATGACTCAAAATCATTCAATAACACTAGATCATGATTAAGTAACACAAATTGCACAGTTCATCATCACGATATCCAGCTTTATACTAGTATGAAGCTAAAATGAATATAATCTATATGAAAGGTATAACAAACTGAAAAATGAAATTGAAAGCTTACAAATGAGTTCTCAGCTCCCTGAGAACCTCCAAAAGCTAGCCTACCTCTAAGATAGGCTTATAGATCCTTTTGAAACCATACTTCCATCAATGAAGAAGTACCAAATCAACCATTACCTACTGAATTTAATTGACTACTTGATTAAAACTGATTCCAACTGAAACAAAGCCACTAAATCTTACACAAACTATTTAGATGTTTAGAAAAACTTGTGAAAATAGTAAAATGAGTTTAGAACAGATTATAATTCAACAATTTGCTTGAAAATAAAATGACAAGAAAATTAAATGAAAGCTGGAATTTTATTGAAGACTGAAAACTATTACAATATCAAAGTTTACAAAAGCTTAAACTACATTATTTAGCTAAATTACACTACTCCTAAGCTACTACTAACGACTAACTGACTAACTTCTTTTCTGTGAGCACGAGCATCGTTTTTATAGCATCAGTGAGGAGAGGCTAAGAACCTTCTTGAAGTAGAATCTTCTCACGAATATCCCTGCCAGATCCCATATGACGCGTCTCCACCAATCACAGCCCTCCATTCATCCCAATGACGCGTTCTATCCAATTAGAGCTTGCCACGTTTCATTCTTGGTGTCAGAGGGTGTCAGGGTATTGGAATTGACTAATTAGCCCTTTAATACGAGGTAATTGGGTGAAAAGGGTGATTAGGGTTCATAAGGGGATTTGGGGGAAAAGGTAAAAGGCGCGTTGGATTTTTTATATTTATTTGTTTTGGTGTTGACCCTTTGACCGGGTTGGGGTATTAGGGTCGTGGGTTTTTTAGTTACCAGGCTGGGTAATGGGGATAAGGGAATGGGCTCGTGGTTAAGATATGGATTTGTGGGCTTTTGGATTAGTGGGTTTATTTTGGTTTAAGAATTGGACCAGGTTTATGTAGTTTAGATTTAAGATTTAAGAGTTGAAATTTGACAAGGACTAATGTTGTAGATTTTGAAACTCCAGGGACCTTTGCTGCCAAATCTGAAACATGTGTCCAAGGGCTATAAATGACAATTCTAAATACTTGAAGGACCAAATATGTAATTAGCTTCCTCGACTTCAGCTTTTGAAACTTTTCCATAACTCGTGCTCGTGTTTGCCGTTTTCTTGTGTTTTTCGTCCATTTATCACAATACCCGTACCTGCACATTCAAAAACACAAAAACAACATATCTTTGGCATTTTGTTAGTGTTTTTGGTCAATTAAGTCCGTAATTTGGTAAATAAATGATATGTGATTTAACACATATCATCGCAAGTACTATGATTGATTTTAAGGAATCTAAGATAGCGGTAGAAGAAGGAGAAACTTGGTCGGTATATGATGTTAAGAAACATGCCTATGACACCCTCAAACTAGGAAAGCTAGAAGAAACCGAGGTAATAATAGGTTTAGCGGATGGAAGTGTAGCATACCCGGTAGGAGTAGTAAAGGACGTGGTAGTTCACATCGGGAAGTTGACAATTCTAGCCGATTTCCACGTCCTCGACATGATTAGCGACCCTACATGCCCCTTGTTGATAGGAAGAGGATTTCTAGCCACCGCTAGTGCTATGATTGATTGTAAGGAATCCAAAATAGCGGTAGGAGAAGGAGAAACTTGGTCGGTATATGATGTTAAGAAACATGCCTATGACACCCTTGAGGAATCAACCGATGTTAATAGGAGGCCCTCTAGATACGGACCATGGTTAGAAGGATACTTCATAGGACCCCAACGCCCATTCTACCTAGAAGACGAATTTGTAAATCGAACACAAACGGTAGAACAACTTTTGGCTAGGGACAACGAGTTAGACCCCTTTGAAGATCCCCTAGTTTTTCGAAAGATGATTGACTTCCTAGGAGTTTTGCCAATTAACTTAGCCATGAATAAGTGGTAAAGCAAAGGCGATAAACATAAATGGAATTGGGAAAGGCCACCTAAGGAAGGAGATGGATCATGGCACATAAAGATGACTCTATATGATCCGGATGGAGAGAAATTTGAGAGGTCATATTTCACCAAACGCACCAATAGGACACTTCCAACCAAAATCAACCCTAAGGATGTCCTCGATGCGGAACTCACCTACGTAGGGTAGAGTGACCTTGAGTCTAGCTACAAGACTCGTTAATAAAGAAAAGCGCTTCTTGGGAGGCAACCCAAGCTTTGTGTGTTTATTTATTTGTTTGTTTGATTTTATTTGCTTCCGTATGTATGTTTAATTTTTATTGTTATTGATTCATGTTTCTAACTTGTGAAAATGCTTTATTTTGTTTTTAACTTCTTCTTAACTACATATAAAGGTATTTTGCAAAAGATAAGTGTAAGGGAAATCCAAATCGGTTATTAAGAACCAATGTTGCAAAAAAAGGTCTACAAGGCCGATTAATCACCGATTAGATGCTACAAGGCTACCGACCTTGCCGATTTATGTAACTGGGTCAAACACATAGGTCAACCGTGGTCAACGACGATCAACGGCGGTCAATGGTGGTCAAACTTTCTGGAAACCTATAAATCTTTTATAAACTTATTTTGATCACTTATAGTAACTGTTTAAGTCTATTACAAGTTGTTTTTTAGAAAATACCTTGCCGAAAATACCTAAAACTCACCGGAAATACACAAAACTTGCCGGAAATAACCAAAATTTTTCAGTATTGCCAATCCGATTAATCACCGATTAATCCCGCCTAGACCGATTACAAGCTACAAGGTGGTCGACCGCCCGACTACCGATTCGCGATTTTTGCAACCTTGTTAAGAACAAATGAACATGAATCATAACAATATTAAATTGACATACATATTAGTAATTGTTTGAGTCAAATGCTTGTATCGAGTCATAATGATATTTTGTAGGATTTCCAGGAATTAAGAATTGAGTTTTTTACAAAAATTTTTGGGAAACTTAACATGAAAATCTGTCAGATCACCTCTGACGGCGTCAGGCCCTAGTCTGACGGCGTCAGGCTCAGTTTTCTGGAATTTTTGAAAGTTTTGTTTT